>JADLZN010007629.1:0-133870 GCA_018155175.1 Sinocyclocheilus anophthalmus | reverse complement strand
CCGTCAGACTTTCCTCATCTAGCATGTCCAACAGACAGATAGGGCACATCTGCTCCTCCTCATCCTTTATGCTGCTCACAGGAGTAGACACAAAAGTTATTAAGACACAAGGACTGATGAGGAATCCATTTTTTCTTGGACTTTTGAGATAAGAATGAACTGAACTCAAAAAATGACTCGTTTTGACAAATTACTAGCATCGCACAGATACATCAGTACAATAACTACACCTTTTTTGTGGTTCAGAAACTTGGCTCGCCCACTCAGCCGGTGAGGTAAAAGCAAGACATACAGTGCCTTGCGAAAGTAATACATTTTTTTTCACGTTTTGCTATGTTGCAGCTTTATGTTAAACTGCTTTAAAGACTTTTAATGTTAAAAACCTGTTATGTGCTTTGCATATGGTGTTGATGTAGATGGTGTGGGGGAAAAAAAAGTAATTTAAGCATTCTTAACATACGATACAACATAAAAAATGATTACTTGTGGACTGTGAATACTTTCGCAAGGCACTGTATATGATGTCATAATAGCAACAAACTATGAATTCAGAGTGAATTATTTTGCTCAAGAATGCAAATCACATAGTTCAACCAAATAAGAGGGTCTCTGGAGCTTTACAAACCTGCTTTCGTTGCTGGATGGGGAGGCGCTTGAGGTACATGTCGTGTGAGAGTTGGACATGCGAGAGACAAACTTCTGGATGGTGCTGCGTGAGGGAGCTTTGATGCGCGAGCTGCGGCGATTGTGGTACTTCTGAAACAAGCTCTCCACCTGAATGAGATCAGACCATCAGTGTGCGCTGAGCTTGAGCGATGGCACAGAGCTCATCGTGTTTTGGCTGCATTACAGTCCCCTCACCTCAAAGTTCTTGAGGGTCTTCCTCCACAGCAGAGGGTCTGACGGCTCCAGCTGGAAAACTCTGAGCATGACGAAGAGCACGTGGATGCAGAACGTCCCTCGGCCACAGCTACATGTCTGCTCAATATAATGGACACCATATTATGATGAAAAAATACAAATTATAGTAGTGACATTTATGTCAAAGAATACATACTGTAATATACTAGGTATGCAAACAGGAAATAGAGCATTTGAATTTACATTTTTCTTTACGAATACCATTTTTTCTTCACAAATACTGTTTGTTTTATAGAAATCAGGATGTTTATAATTAAAATCAGTTGATAACCTCATTTTTTTCTCTTCTGTATTTATGTATAAGAACACTAGAACAGATACAGGGTTTCTGTTGTTTTTATAAATTTAAAGGGGTCATATGATGTTGCTAAAAGGAACATTATTTTGTGTATTTGGTGTAATACAATGTGTTTATGTGGTTTAAGGTAAAAAAAAAACGCATAAATTTTCCACATACTGTACATAATTGTTTCTCCTCTATGCCCCGCCTTTCTGAAATGCAACGATTTTTACAAAGCTCATCGATCTGAAAAGCGAGGTGTGCTCTGATTGGCCAGCTATCCAGTGCGTTGTGACTGACCGAATACCTCAAGCGTGTGACGGAAATGTTACCCTTACCATATTTGGAAACACACAGTGTCTCCACAACATGGCGGTGGTGGCAACGATACTACAGTGAGAATAAAAGTATTCTTTCTTTGCGTAAACATTTGGGCGGTGTTAGGCAAATCGTCCAACATAGTGACGTAGATTTGTGGGGCGTGTTTGAATGAGGCGTTTTAAGAAGGCGTGGACTAGAGGTGTGAATTGTCACTTTTTCACAATTCGAACCTATTACAATTATCATGTCAACCTTTCGATTCAATTCGATATCATGATGCATCACGATTATATCAAATTTATTTTGTGCATTTTTATTAAATTATATGAGCAGGCTACTTTTTAAAATAATTACAAATTAATAATAAATAAAAAAAATTGTTAAGAATTTAACCAACTAAACATAGCTTCAAAACATACAAGCAAGTATAAAGGAATAGGGGGCTCGGTGGGCTCCAACACATAGCCAGGCAGTCGGCGGTTCTGTTGGATTCTGAGAAGACGAGGATGTGAGCTAGCACCCCTCGAAGGACACCCTAAGTTCGTGCCAGGCCTCGGCCTTGACTTTCCATTCACCAAAGATCCTAGGATCTAAATGATGTATCTCTTAGCTCTTGTTCACTTTCACTGGAAGAAACTCTCAATCACCATCTAGTCAGAACATCTTTGGAGTTCATCATTCTTCAAACCCGGAAGAAGGTGATCGCGACTCCTACACCACCGAACCTCTAAACCATCAAGACTTTCATCCGAGACTGCATCCGTACGCTCGTTCCAGGCCAAGGCAATGCAAGTATCGTACATTTAACTAAACAAAACAGCGGTTTAGTATAAGCTGTAGACCCCGTTCTAAAACGGCGCTGATGGTTTCACTCAGGTGGTTAACTGACTCTTTTCATAGCTTCATTCCTTGGTTTTTCCTGATGGCTTCATCCATCAAGCCTCATTTGCCCTTTCCCACGTATGAGTGATAGTTTGTGTGTTAGACTAGTTTTGTGTTAGTGTTTAGTTAATAAAACTCTTGTGCACAAATTTCATGAGTTTCTGATTCTGCCTTGCAAATTAATGTCCCTTTACGATTTTGATCCTTACTACATGCTCTAATGCATTAATACTGTATGAAAGTATTTTCTGTGGCCACGAAAATATCCTTTCCTAGAGTTGATATGAATTTACACTGAATGTTTGCTGGACGAACAGATTGGTTGATGGCAATTTAATTCTGCTACAGTTACTACTGGCAGCGGATATAAATAATTGTAATTAATTATAATTAACTGTAATTTATTTCCCTTTTGAGCTAATTTGCTACGGTGTGCTTTAAGTATCCGAAAGTTTAGAGACAATCAAATTTAAGAATTTTTCAGTTTTTCCTCAGCATAATTGCAGTTCGATTATTACTGATGAGATCATAGACAGTGGCAGCTTTAATAGGCTGCATTCACACTAATGCACAGATCTATTTTGACATATCAGATGTTTTGTCCTGTTCTGAAAACATAACTGATTGCGTTAACATCCATTTCGTATCATAAAAGTATTTGGAGATGTCAGTGCATTTAATTGCAGCCGCGATCGTGCTTCAGGACAACAAACACATTGCACAGGTGAAATTCTGTCAGTACGTGAGTTTCGTGCATCTAATACGTACTGCATTCCAAACTGCATAAATGAAAGCATATCTAAAGTAAAACACTGAAATAATGGTGGGTGGAAGGACAAGTCAAGCAATGCACACGTGTGTTACACAGCACGCATATTCTGTGCCACGAAGCTGCCGCGATTGTTTCTAGTGCACACATGTGCCACTGCCACTATAAGCTTGTTTTTTCCAAAAATGTGCCCAGATCCCGAATTAAAAAAAAAAAGTTTTAATACTGGCGTGACAAACGCGTATGACGTCAGTAGGCTATAATCAATTACGGTCTTTTACTGCATCGATGCAGATGCATCGAGTCTTAACTTTTAGAAAGAATATCTCTCTGGGTTTCAGACTTTAATCTTTGCGAATGATGTACTCAGATATTACTACAGCGTAACACTCCAAAGACAAAGGAAAAGATGAAATCGCGTCATATGACCCCTTTAAGACTTTTTTAAAAAGTCAATTTAAAGAATAAATTGAATGGAACACAATATGTCGATATGGTCTCTTAAAGGGGTCATATGATGCGATTTCAAGTTTTCCTTTCTCTTTGGAGTGTTACAAGCTGATTGTGCATAGAAAAGAACCCTGAAGTTGCAAAGACTAAAGTCAAAAAAACCCAAAGAGATATTCTTTATCAAAATTAAGACTCTGCCACGCCCCCTAAAACGCCTAATTCTAACACGCCCCCACATATCTACAACACTATGTGGCGATATTTGCATAATGCGCCCAAATGTGCACGCAAAAAAGAAGGCGTGGTTTCAGGAATGCAGTAGTGTTTATGCAGCATGTCAGGGAGACGGTGTGTGTTTCTAGGCGAAAGCAAAAGCACTTTACCTTCCGAAAGTAGATGCATTTAGGAATCTTTAAGATTACTTACAACAGAACAGCAATGCATTTTATGGACGACCGTTTCGTGAACCTAGGAAAGGAGGTAAGTCGGACTGTGCTATGACAATCTGGCGCTTCTAAATCAGCTACTGTTTTGTTACTAGTTGAAGTATTTGCTATTGACTGTTCAAAGAGAGTTTTGCCGATGGAGAGAGAGAGAGAGAGAGAGAGAGAGAGAGGAGAGGAGAGAGAGAGAGACACACCACACAGTGGAGTCACGCTGTCTTAACCGTGGCTTGGTACTGTAACACAACACATAACAGCTCATCACTGTGTCGGCACATGAATCTGTTCCCCTTTCGGGACTCTGTATTGACATTTTTTTGAAAGATGAAGCGCGCGATATGTAAGGGGCGTAAAATGTTTCCGGAGGCTTGCAGTGTTCGACCAATTCACATTGCACTGGGTCAGGGCAATCAGAGCAGGACTGCGATTGTGGAAGGAGGGGATTTGTAGAAAAAAAAGCGTGAGAGAGGTCGGGGCAAGAGGACCTACAATAATGTACAGTATTTGAAAAATAAGTGTTTTTTGAACATTAAGCATGTCAACATATGCTGTTACACCAAATACACAAAATAGATCTTTAAAAAAAGCCACCCCCCCCCCCCCCCCTTCATAGACCCCCCTTTCCATTTTTGCTTCTCAAGTATATGTATCTGATTTAAGGTTTGTTGTTTAGATGTATGTTTAGGGATTTGAAAAAAAAAAAAATAAAAAAAAATACTAAGTATGTATACTAAGCATCTGAATAAGCTTTCTGCTCTGATTTCAGATCTTTTTAGGCATTAATTAGTGAAAGGGCAAATTAAGACATTTCTAAGACCTGCAGAAACCCTGTAGTTAATTGGCCGCTGTCCCAGGCAACCGATTTCCCAGCTGTTTTAGTTTCATGCCTAGTTATGTATGAGTGTCTTCTCACATAATAAAGTAATTTCAGCTTTATTTGCCAAATGTCATGTCAGAGGCCTGTATTAGCATACCTGTGGACCAATGAACACCCGGAATTTGTTGTCAGGACTGTCTCCGCCAATCAAGAATGAGTTCGGTCCTATCTGCTGCAGCAGGTAGAGGCGGGCTCTCATGACCTTGTTGACCCTGCGGTTGGTCTCCTCTGGACTATATGGGGAAAAGCCATCAGGCGAGGGAGCTCTCCGAGGGGGCGTCACCCTCCCGCTCTATAACCACACATTCAGACAAACACATCAGCTCCATAGCAAAACAGATTTTGAGACTTTTAAGACCACCTAAATGCTAACTTGGAAAAATTGAACTGAATCGAGCTGGTTGAGTCAATTGTCTTTTGTAGAGATGCATTATGATGCTATTGTCTTGATGACTTTTTTTTTTTTGGCTGAACCAGACCTGCGGAATCCCCGTCACATGATATTTTCAAAACATGCATCCATACCAAAAAATCTATTCAAATTCAAACTAGATTAAATTTGAATTCAAAACATCTCAAAACTCACAGGCACCGGAGAGGCTCTCCGTCTGCGCAGACCAGGAGAATCAGGCTTCCCAGCGGTCTTAGTGGAGGATGAGGAGGAGGAGGAGGAAGGTCCAGGTGAAGGGCTGCGATGACCTCTGCTTTGAGAGGAAGATGAGCTGTGATTGTCGCTTCCCGCCTCAGTGCCGTCTGCTCTCAGAGGAATGGGCTTCACTACCTGAGATACAATGACACAAGAAAACACTGATAAAAATACCATAAAAATAAAAGCCAAACCATTTCCATCCAGTTTCCTGTGCCTTCATTTGCCTTTTTATTTTGTCTTGTAGTTATGTGTCATAACGGGCAATATTTGGACACTGATCGATAACTGCTCTGTTAACAGACAGATGCCAGTTTAAAAGCCTTCTTGTTAATCTTTTGCATTACTATAAATTATTATTTCCAGTGAGGAAACATTACAGTCTAACTGCAGTGACACTGCAGAGGAGCGTTAAGGCAGACAGTGTGAAAGTCCATCAACAGGGTCGATTGTTCTGGTGGTTATGTAAGGAAGGCACGCTGAACTCAGGAGGAGTCGTTCCACTTCAGAACTTCTCACTTCCTGTTTCTTAGTCCAAACATTTTTCTACTATTTTTGGTAACAGGGCTTGTGATTAAATGATTTAACCATTAACAGTTGTTAACAATAGTTAACTAGTTAATTAATCCAGTGATTTAATTGTTAACTGTAATACTGTAGAAAATCAGTAATGCCATTTGAATAAAATGGAAGAGAATCATGACTGTTCCGATTTGAAAAAAATTGGGGGGGAAAAAAAACTACTCTGACACACAGTATATAAAAATTGCTTTATATAAAAAATTTTTGTTTTTTTTAACTTTCAAACGGTATCCCTCAAATTGAGTCCTGTTTATAGGCCATGTATGTGAGGCCAGAACTATTTTTTTTAAACTAGCAAACTAAACACAAACTAACAAATATAACAAAATGTAATAAAAATATTGTTCATTGTTAATGTTAGTTTATACAATAAAATTTTAATTGCTTGTTCACGTTAACAGACGTACACGGACTCAACTTTCAATTGAAAAACTATTAGAAAATGTTGAAATAACATTAAGATTAAAAAATACTGCAAGGTACTAAAATTTTTCTGTTCATGTTAACTATTGTAGTTAACTAACGTTAACAAATGAAAGCTTATTATATACTCTTACTATTATAACTTTAGTAACTGTTTGACACACAGTTGCAGAAGAACAACCTAGTGATGAACAGAAAATGAAGTGAGTCATGATGATTAACTGTCCCGTACCATCGGGCCTCTCCTGCTGCGCCTCTCCAGCCACTCGCTCTTCCAGGTGGGCATACAGGTGGCCTTGAGCTTCTCTCGGATCAAGCGCTCTTCTGGCCGGTCCTCCATCTTCTGCAGCCCACGCAGAGTCTCCTTGCTCTCCATGTCTCGACTGCAAAGAGAAGAAAGTTAATAAGCATGTGTGTGTATGTGTGTGTGTGCTGAACTTCCCGGACAGATTTAGCCATATTTACAGATATTTTCTTACAATCAGCACAGATGTGTACTAGTGGGCGACTGATTTTGATTGATTTTTTGATGGCTAATCAGGTTTAACCAATGGCCAATATAAAGCCAATATCAAACTATTTAACTTGGAGATACATATGCAAAAAAAAAAAAAAAAAAGCAACATACAATAACGAGGCGGCGGAAAAATAACATTGCTTGCCTCACTTTTATATTCTGGTTTTTGAACCTTTGATTTTATTTAAAAAAAGACGATACCAAAAAAAAATGTATAAATAAAAAAAGAGCACAGGACTCAGGAGCATTTCTGCTGGAGTTGATGCACATTCTCTCTGGTTTTAAAGCAATCTGGTACGGTTCGCAAGTATGCGTGAGCTTGGCAGCATTCACGTCACCCAAACAAATTAAACGCTGACGTCAAACAAACCCGGCGTGCACCAAACGTGCTTGTGTGAAAGCACTCTTAATATTTTTTTACTACCAAAAAAAAAAAAAAAGGCCTGTGGCATGGGCATCATTATTACATAAAACTGAAAGGCAAACATATGTAATTAATTCAACATTTCTAATTCTAATTACTTTAATGATTTCTAATACTTTAGACTAGGGATGTCAATCGATTAAAGCTATCGATGGTCGATTAAGCGGTTTAATTTTGGGCTGCGTGCGGCTCATGCACAAAACACGTGCGAGCGGCTGTGACGGTATATAAATGCATCATCATTCACTCAATGTACAAATTAAGCTTTTAATGTGATTTAAACTTTAAAAGTACATTAAAATAGAAGAAACACAAAGTTCTTCAACATTGAAAGCAATAGAAATGTAGTAACTAATTTCCCCAGATAATTCTTTCATATCGGGCTCTGCGCTCTGCAGGGCTGTGGGACACAGGACAGATAGGCTGCCACGCGAGCGAGCGAGAGAGAGAGAGAGTGATCCTTGATACTGTGTTGGACTTCGGTTTGTATCACTCTAGAGCAATATTAAGATTGTTGAATTTTTACATTTATTGACAAAATGAGATCATTAATCATTACAATGTGGAACATACAAGGTATTAATTCATCCAGTTTTGGTTACAAAACCCAAACCTCAGAATTTAGAAAAAACATATCAGACATGGACATAATAATATTACAGGAAACATGGCGCAGAACTGATGAAGTCACTCTTTGTCCCCCAGGATACTGTGAAATATTTTTACCCTCTAGAAAACATGAAAAAATCACACGTGGAAGAGATTCAGGGGGCATCATTATCTGGCACAAACAAGAAATTGACAAATACATCCAAACAATTAAAAAAGAAGAATCACATATATGGCTCAAAATCAACAAGCACCTTACCCAAACCACTAAAGATGTTTTCTTATGCGCTCTCTATATTCCTCCCTCTGAATCCCCATACTATAATGAGGACATCTTTGAATCTCTCCACGTCAAATTAACCACTTCCAGGCCCAGGGAAGCGTGTTGATCTGTGGGGATCTAAATGCCAGGACAGGATCTCTTCCCGACTACACCACAGATAATGGGAATAACTATATTTTTGGACAGAGCTTCCCACAAAACATTGTAAACTTGCCAAGAAATAGCTCTGATGACAAAGTGAATAGAAACGGGAAGCTTTCTGATGGAGCTCTGCCGAAGCCCGGTCTGTACCTGTCAATGGCACCCACCCCCCCCCCCCCCCCCCCCCCCCCCCCCCCCCCCCCCCCCCCCCCCCCCCCCCCCCCCCCCCCCCCCCCCCCCCCCCCCCCCCCCCCCCCCCCCCCCCCCCCCCCCCCCCCCCCCCCGGGTGAAAGTGACTCTCTTGGAGGTACACCTACAGTTCATTTCATGGTTGCTCAACTGTTGATTACATGATCACAGATTTAGATCCATTCTCTTTCAGAGCATTCACAGTCAAACCACTAACACCCTTATCAGACCACAGTCAAATTACTGGTTACCTAAAGAGGACAACAAATACCAACACACATTCACAGCCCAGTAAGCTGTACAACATTAGAGAGAACTACAGATGGGCACAAAACAGCACAGAAAAATATGTGACAGCAACTGGCCATCCAAAAGTATGTCTACTTATAGACAATTTTCTAGGAAGAATTTATCCTCACAATCGAGATGGTGTCAATCTGGCAGTGGAGAACATAAATTATATATTTAAATATTTGGCCAATTTATCTAACCTCACATCCTTTAAGAAAACCCATAAAACAACACAAGAAAATGAAAAATGGTTTGATTTAGGCTGTAAAACCATGAGGAAAAAATTAAGACAATTATCAAATCAAAAACACAGACAACCAAACAATGAAGATTTACGCCATCAATATTGTGAAGAACTTAAACAGTATAAAAGTACACTCAGAAAAAAGAAAGAACAGTACATCCAAAATCAACTAAAAACTATTGAAGAATCCGTAAATTCTAACAATTTCTGGGACAACTGGAATTACTTGCATAAAAAACATCATGAACAAGCAGCCATACTGAATGGAGACACCTGGAAAAATCACTTTGAACAACTCTATAGTGAAATTACAATGAACCCAGAACAAACCCAAACATATGAAAAAGTGATTCATATGGAACATACAATTGGTAAATATCAAAACCCATTAGACTACCCCATTACAGAAAATGAACTGATTGATAAAATCCAGGCCCTAAAAAACAAAAAAGCAAGAGGAGCAGATGGCATCCTCAATGAAATGCTCAAGAACACAGAGCACACATTAAGATTGGCCCTACTAAAACTGTTCAACTTGGTTCTGAGTGTTGGTCATTTCCCTGAAACCTGGAATCAAGGACTCATAACACCCACATTCAAGAGTGGAGACAAATCAGACCCCAACAACTACAGAGGCATCTGTGTAAGCAGTAATCTGGGGAAGCTGTTCTGCAATATCATCAACACAAGACTTGTACACTTCCTCACAGAGCACAGTGTCCTCAGCAAAAGTCAGATTGGATTCTCACCAAATTATAGAACAACAGACCACATCTTCAACCTACACACTCTGATGGACAATTACATCAACCAAAACAAAACCAAAATATCTGCTTGCTTTGTAGATTTCCAAAAGGCCTTTGATTCAATTTGGCATGAAGGTCTGTTGTCAAAACTTCTAGAATCGGGTATTGGGGGTAAAACGTACAATATCATAAAAACAATGTATTCAAACAATCAATGCGCAATTAAAATTGGAAATAAACGCACAGAGTTCTTCACTCAAGGGCGGGGTGTGAGGCAGGGCTGTCCATTATCACCGACCCTCTTCAATATATACATTAATGAATTGGCGAAACTCCTGGAACAATCAGTAGCACCTGGCCTCACACTGCATGACTACAACATAAAGCTCTTGCTGTTTGCAGATGATCTGGTTCTGCTGTCTCCAACAGAAGAGGGTCTACAGCAGAGACAAACACCTGCACAAAAGGGGGTTTTTTTTTTTTTTTTTTTTTTTTTTTTTTTCCCTGGGGGGGGTAGAACTGGCCCTGATGATGAACCCTACAAAACTAATAGTACTAATAACATTCCAGAAAAGACCCAGAGTTCAGGGAGAGAGACATAACTTCACCCTTGGTGTGACCAAAATTGAAAATGTCACAAACTACACATACCTCGGGCTGAAGATAAATGCCACTGGCAAGCTAAATTTGGCTGTGAATGAACTGAAAGAGAAAGCAAGAAGGGCCTTTTATGCCATCAAAAAATCTATCCAAATTGAAATACCAATTAGAATCTGGCTCAAAATATTCCAATCAGTCATAGAACCTATTGCATTATATGGCAGTGAAGTGTGGGGTCCTCTCCTAAATCACCAATTCGAAAAATGGGATAAAAATCCGATTGAAGCCCTACATGCTGAGTTCTGTAAGAGTCTCCTCAGAGTACACAGGAACACACCGAAACAAAAACGCCTGCGGGAAGAATTTAGGCAATCCCTCTACTATGCGCATTGAGAAAAGAGCTGGCATCAAATTTTGGAAAACCACTAAAATGAGTGACCAACTTTACCATTTTAAAGCATTAGTTTAAAAACATGAAGTGAACCTGAAAAAAGTCCCCTGATTCAGGACGTCCTGAAGCTGCCCACAACAGACTAACATGACTAACAACATCCAGCATCAGGACTCTGAAATATTCATCCACAAAATTCGGCCGAACCAAATTATAAAAGCACAAAAAGAAAATTATCTAACCTATTGGACTGAAACAACAGAATTTTGTTTTTATTTGGCCCTAAATAGAGATTACACAACTGCGGAAATATCTGAGTACAGTGCAAGACTGTAAATGAAGAAGACAGATGACGAGGTACAGACTGAGCAGCCATACTCTGACTATAAAGACGGGCAGATATCCACAGCACTGGCTGCCCAGAGAGAGCCGCATCTGCCCTTACTGTACTCACAGGGAAGTGGAGACAGAGCAACACTTCCTCACCAGCTGCCTGAACTATGAAGAAATTAGAAACACATTTTATCCCAAATTTGAAATACTTTACCCTGATTTTAAAATGTTAAACAAGAAAACACAACTTCAATATTTATTAGGTGAAAAACAAGATTGTATCTTACTAGCAGCAAGATACATTGATGCCTGTCACAAAAAGAGGGAGGAGTCAACAAATAAAGTGTATGCGCACACACACACACACACATAAACACGCACACAAACACCACATACACACTGAATTATAAATTGTTTGTAGAATTCTACGATTCTAAAATGTTAATTTGTTTTACTTTTTTAAATGTATATACATACATGTTTTTGTTGCATATATATCTGTTCTAGATTCAATGTAAACACTATGCTTTGGCAATACATTGTAACAATTGTCATGCCAATAAAGCACGAATTGAATTGAATTGAATTGAGAGAGAGAGAGAGAGAGAGAGAGAGAGAGAGAAAGAGAAAGAAAGAGAGAGAGAGAAAGAGAGAGAGACAGAGAGAGAGACAGAGAGAGAGAGAGAGAGAGCGAGAGAGAGAGAGAGAGAGAGAAGAGAGAGAGAGAGAGAGAGACAGAGAGAGGGGGTCACATCACAAACACATACCAGCTTCATCACTGTGTCTGTCACGCGACTCTGTTCCCCTTTCAGGCTCTGTCTTTACATTTATTTTGAAAGATGAAGCTCGCGATTATGGTAAGGGAATTACATTTCCGACGAGTGCTTGCGGTGTTCGGCCAATCACAATGCACTGGGTCAGCTGGCCAATCAGAGCAGACTGCGCTTGTCAGAAGGAGGGGGCTTTGTAGAAAACGAAGCGTTTGAGAGAGGCGGCGCATAGAGGACCTACAATAATGCTACAGTATTTGGAAAAATAATGTGTTTTTTTGAACATTAAAGCATGTCAATATTCTGTTACACCAAATACACAAAATAATGATCTTTAAATAGCATCATATGACCCCTTTAATTTCATGGCCCTGAACTCTTTCATTTCCCTTAGATGCGAAAACAGTGAAAAAGTGAATGACAATAAAATAAACCTGCAAAATTAAAGGGTTAGACGGTGAGGATTTAGGAAAATAAACAATGCCTATATATTATTGAATTTGTGGAAATTCGTGACCAACCGGCAAACCAGAACAAAGCCGCGTGAATGTAGGCTATATGGGCTCGAACGGCATCCAAAAGCATGGTCTCGATGTAAGATTTTCCAGCTAACCAATTATTCCTCTAATAAACAAAGCTTTTATACCACATTTGTCATAATCAGAGCTTATCATTTGTAAATAAATAATTACTGGATTCAAAACAGCAATTAAAAGGCGCTGTGACCGACACTGGCTATACGTTTTCCCGGAGCATTCAATGCTGTCACTAAACGGTGATGCCACAACTAAGAGTGTTCACAAGTTTATGGACCTAATTTTAAACTAAGTTTGCAGGTTTTCAAGCCCTGGGACAAAATGGGATGCTTTAAGGAAAATGTATAGCCTATGTAAGCAATAGGCCTAAATAAGAACAATTTGTTTTCATATAAAAAAAAAAAAAAGGAAATATATTTGGCTTAAATAATTAAGCTAACAGACTTAAAACAGAAGTGTGGCGCGGTGCTCCATAAACAAGTTCATGGAAAGAAAAGGATGACAACGCGCATTCTGTTTGTTTGCTTTATTTTGCAAAAGCACAAATCTTGTTTTTATTGTGTGTGCGCAAAAATAAAAGTAAACACTTTTGCGGATTATATCTTACTACAAAAATTGAGTTTTTTATGTTTCAGCTGTTTGATCGCGCCGGAGCCTCGCGCACACACACACACACCACATATTCTAGCAATTCAAACTTAAATCGCAGTCTGTTCATTATCAAAATAAAATACAGTCAACCAAACATATAAAAGGTTACACTGGTCAGTTTAAATAGACCGTAGTATACCGGTCTACTCTGCTGTTATGCCAAGGACGTTTCTGCTCATGTGAAGAGGATGATCTTTTCCGTCTATATGCGAATGAGTGTAAAGTACAAGCCTAGTTTCCATTCTAAATAATAGTTTAACATTCAAATACATTACGAATATGGAAACATTTGGATTTGTGCCGAACGAGATGTGAATAATAACCTCCAAATACACCTAGTCAAACCCGCACTCGCTCCGTCTCGTACACGCAAGCACGCACGGTCACGATCTAATGCACTGTAAATGCCGGATTTTTTCAAACAAATAGGCCTACCGCAATGCAAAAATTTTAAATCTGACATTTTCCGGACCAGGATCCAGCAGGATCAAATTAAGTACTGGTCATAATTCTCACATGATAATGTTTGATGTCAGCAACAGTGTGTTTTGCTGCAGCAGCGCCGATGGAGGCTGTTCACTGACTGCACAGCACAGCCACACGCGCCACAGTTACGTTTGGGATCATTTTATTTTAAATGCCATAATGTCAGTTGAAAACATTGCAATTGTGTTTTAAAATACAACAACGAGCACCACAAAACCATTTAAAGAGGTGCGTTCAGCGGTCTCCGTGAAACAGTCAACAAAGTAAAATGATCTCAAACGAGCTCTCTTCATTTTATCAAATGATCATAATCACATCTATTCATTTTACAATCCTGCTACTAGCATTTTATTCAGACTAAATCCCCTTTAAATCGGGTGATAAAGCGTTTCTTTTTCACATCCTGTCATGCCGGGCTGCATAGACGCATTTTGCAGCATTAAGGTTAACGATTAATCGATTAATTGATCATTCATTTAAACGATGATCGATCATAGAAATGATTGAAAATTGACATCCCTACTTTAGACATTATTAGTTTACTGTCTTTGTTCAACAATTAAGTTGTTTAGAATAGGGTCCTGCGTCTTGGCACTGTTAACATAAAAGTCCCAAACATAACACTTAGCTGATGCCGATAATTAAAAATGCCAAATTTCAGCCGTTGAACATTGTGCAGATTCTGTCAAAAGCAGTCAAAAAAGCAATCAAAATTGAATGTGATGAAATAAAAGACTGGCTAAAATGAAATTAAGACAAGCCAATAGCACTATCCTCAGCAGTGAACTTATTCATTTAGCAGCCACTTTCGTCCAAACGAGGAACAACACAAGCAATCTATCAAACGCAGTGATAAATGCACAGTGGTCTCATCCATGAATAAATGACTCTTAGGAGACTGAATTATTCTGTCACTATTTTTCTGTAGTAAACTGAGGAAATGCTGCACAGTAAGAACTGCGTTATCTTTCTGAAAGGACTTACCCATCATGTACCAATTCACATAAGATCACAATCACAACTGAGGGTCTCGTTAAGCATCATTAAAGTGAATGGTGGAAAAGCCCCTGAACCACCCAACAGAGACAGAGATAGAGAGAGACAGAACAAAAACAGGACTGAGAAAGACAGGCAGTGAGAGAGAGAGTCTAAGCACCCATTTAGCGCCGTGTATCCGCATGTGGCGGCAGGATGAGGAGCGAGAGGTGGGCCACTGTTGGTCTCCATCTTTACCCAGCAGCAGGATCACTGGTGTCCCGTCGGCTCTTTCAGCTTCCTCAATGAGCAGCAGTGAGCGCTGCATAACAATAACAACCCTAGGACAGGAAAGCCAGACTTCCTGTGCTCCCCCAGTCAAACCAAATGAGGAAGTGCAGTGACGTCTCAGCAACTGCAAAAACAGCAACTATTTT
Organism: Sinocyclocheilus anophthalmus; assembly: GCA_018155175.1. NCBI lineage: Eukaryota > Metazoa > Chordata > Actinopteri > Cypriniformes > Cyprinidae > Sinocyclocheilus > Sinocyclocheilus anophthalmus. The sequence continues at coordinate 118,653 of JADLZN010007629.1, read as the reverse complement.
ACAGAACCGTTATCTGCTGACCAACCGACTGTTAATACTTCACCAAAAACTGTGGGGCTAATCCAATGAACTGACATGAACTAAAACAATGTTCAAGCATTATACTAAAATTACAAACGAAGAAAAAACAACAAAAAAAAACAGTAACATTACCATGTTTTCTACACAGTTTGACAGTAAGGCTAGCTGTAAAATAGTGGTTATAGTTTGTGTCAATCATGAAATTACAGTAAGCTCCAGGAAAAGAAGAGAGATGACACCAACTGCTTTTGTGTTTATTGGACTGGGCAGCAGGTCTTGTAGGAAGAGGGACAGGCTGTTTTAAGTTGACATGCCGTATTAAAAATACAGCCAACCGTGGTTTCAAAACGGAAGGTCAAGCCAACGATAATAGCGGTGTGTTAAAGATAATTATGGTACTTTGCAGGAAGAGGGTAGAGATGCTCTTGTGAGTGTTTTTATTTCCATTGAGTTGGTCAGAGTTCACACAACAACAACAAAAAAAAACAACATGCTGTCTTATGTTTTGAGGGTTTTTGTAACAGGACCTAGGGCTGGACAATAATTCAATATCAATATGTATCACAATATAATTTTTTCCAATAATGGTGATATGATTTTTAAACATTTCCGATATACATTACCAGTGTTTCCCATACATAATTTTATTTGTGGCGTTTGACTTCGTTGAATACCGACTGTCTTCAGAAAAGTTTCGATGGCATTTTCATTTGATCTGATAAAGTAGCGTTCATGAGCGGAGCTGCTTTGATTACAGTCATTACTGGAGAAAGCGCTAGTTTTATCGCTCTAAAAGCGCCTCCTGCTGGCAGAGAATGAATCTGCATTTTCAATAAGCCCGTCTCAGAAACATTTCCAGTTTTTGTTGTCCTTCAATTTTTTTTTTGTTTTCTGCAGCGACTCGGAGCACTTTTCATACCATTTTTTTCTAGCACATTTGTTTTATTTGTAAATAAATGTTCACCTTTTATTGGTATTTAGCCTTCAAAACAAGAAATGTGAAATTACTGTCAAATAAATCTCAGACTCTCCTTATTATTTATTAATATCTTTAACTTCAAACTATAAGCTAACTACCAGTCAAAAGTTTTTGAACATTAAGATTTTTAATGTTTTTTAAAGAATTTTCTTCTGCTCACCAAGTCTGTATTTATTTGATTAAAAATACAGCAAAACATTAATATTGTGAAATATTATTGCAATTTCTAATATTGGTTTTCTATTTTAATATACTTTTAACATGTATTTTTCTTCCTGTGATCAAAGCTGAATTTTCAGCATCATTACCCCAGTCGTCAGTGGCACATGATCCTTCAGAAATCATTCTAATATGCTGATTTTCTGATTATCAATATGTAAAACAGTTGAGTTCTTTTTTTTTCAGGATTCTTTGATGAATAGAAAGATACAAAGATCAGCATTTATCTTAAATAAAAAGCTTTTGTAACATTATATACTATTCCATTCAAAAGCTTGGAGTCGGTATCATTTTTATAATTTTTTGGGGGAAGAAATTAAGAAATTAATAGTTTTATTAAGCAAGGATATTAAACACGCTATTCTCTTTTCCATCAGTGCCACCGTTGCCATAGAGTAGATTTACAGAGACTTATATTTACATTCAGCCTGTGTGTGGTTTCTGTCTGGCCAAAAATGGAATTTGCATGCCCTGCTGTAAATTTTGACTGGTTGATGAAAAACAAGCTTATGTGTATTCTACACATTTAAACAATTCAGATAAGTTCTCTAGAATTATTTATGGAGCAGATAAATACATATAATAATTTATTAATCAATTATCATTTTGACATATGTTTTCTTTATTTAAAGGTTGAAATGTGAGGTTTACCTTTTTTATTAAACTTTTTCAAAGCTTTATTTGAATATTTACATTAGATATTTCAACATGCTCTTAATTTGTTGTCAGTCAAGTTGTCATTTAAAGTCCGAACATCATTGTTAATGTTATTGTTTTTAGTGATTATGCAAACAAAAGGTCATTTTAGTTGTTTGTTTGTTGATTTTAAATTACAACTTTTGAAGCGATTTGGTGTCGGTCTATTTTTAGACCCTCTACCTCTCCATCACATTTTTAACCAATACCGTGATAAACTGTACCGTGATCATGTTGGGTCACTATAATCGTGCTAAGCCATTTCATACCGTTACCTCCCTAACACACATACGTCGTGTACATGTTTTGAAAAATTGTCTCCTGATTCTTTTTTTTGTACTGTTGGTCACACTTTAATTTTCAGATCATCAAACAATTTTACAAGTAGTAAAAGAATAACCAATGCCACAACATGCAGTTTTTAATTAAGGTTTTTATTATTAAGGGAAAACAAAAAACTACATGGCCCTGTGTGAAAAAAAGTGTTTGCCCCCTAAACCTAAAAACTGTTTGGGCCACCCTTAGCAGCAACAACTGCAATCAAACGTTTGCGATAACTTGCAATGAGTCTATTACAGCGCTGTGGAGGAATTTTGTTCCACTCATCTATCAGAATTGTGACCGCGCCTTTTTAAGGTCATGTTACAGCATCTCAATAGGATTCAGGTCATGACTTTGACTAGGCCACTCCAAAGTCTTCATTTTGTTTTTCTTCAGCCATTCAGAGGTGGACTTGCTGGTGTGTTTTGGATCATTGTCCTGCTGCAGAACCCAAGTTTACTTCAGCTTGAGGTCACGAACAGATAGCCAGACATTCTCCTTCAGGATTTTCTGACAGATTGCAGAATTCATGGTTCCGTCAATTACGGCAAGTCGTCCAGGTCCTGAAGCTGCACAGCAGCCCCAGACCATCACACTACCACCACCATAATTTACTGTTGTTATGATGTTTTTTTTCTGAAATGCAGTGTTACTTTTACGCCTGACGTAATGGTACACACACCTTCCAAAAAGTTCAACTTTTGTCTCGTCATTCCACAGAGTATTTTCCCAAAAGTCTTTGGGATAATCAAGATATTTTTTGGCAAATGAGAGACTAGCCTTTGTGTTCTTTTTGGTCAGCATTGGCTTTTGCCTTGGAACTCTCCCATAGATGCGTTTTTTGCCCAGTCTCTTTCTTATCGTTGGATCATGAACACTGATCTTAATTGAGGCAAGTGAGGCCTGCATTTCTTTGGATGTTGTTGTGGGGTCTTCTTTTGTGACCTCTTGGATGAGTCGACGGTGTGCTCTTGGGGTAAATTTGGTTGGCCGGCCACTCCTGGGAAGGTTCTCCACTGTTCCATGTTTTTGCCATTTGTGAATAATGGCTCTCACTGTGGTTCGCTGGAGTCCCAAAGCTTTAGAAATGGCTTTATAACCTTTTCCAAACTGATAGATCTCAATTACTTTCTTTCTCAATTGTTTCTGAATTTCTTTGGATCTCGACATAATGTCTAGATTTTGAGGATCTTTTGGTCTACTTCACTTTGTCATGCAGGTCCTATTTAAGAGATTTCTTGATTGCGAACAGGTGTGGCAGTAATCAGCCTGGGGTTCTATATAAAATGAACCCAGGTTGATAAACCCCAGTTTTCACAGGGGGGCAAACACTTTTTTTACACAGGGCCATGTAGTTTTGGATTTTGTTTTCCCTTAATAATAAAAACCTTCATTTAAAAACTGCATGTTGTGTTTACTTGTGTTATCTTTGACTAATATTTAAATTTGTTTGATGATGTGAAACATTAAAGTGTGACAAACTTGTAAAAAAATAAGAAATCAGGAAGGGGGCCAACACTTTTTCACACCACTGTATATGTATTTAACAAATTAACCAAGTCTGTGAACTGATTAAATTTACACTGATAAAATTTAAGTAATCACACTGTGAATAAACCACACTTGATATTAAAATTAATAGTGTTAAATATGGCGATTAAACAGCCAAATAAATGTACAATTAACAAAGGCAGTATTTTTAAAACAAGGCCAAGTTTTGCCTTTACTTGGCATGTTTAAATTATATTATTAGCAAATATTAAATCACAGAAATGCATTCCTTATTTTTCCCATCCCTAAAAATTACAGATAAAATTACATAAAAACATAATACAGTGGATAAAAAAAAAAGTTTGGAGATTGACGCTTTGTTTTTTTATATAATAACATTATTATTATTAATGATTACTTAAGGTTTTTCTTCTCAATTTGCAAATGTTTGACTATTTGATGCTGCTGTTAAACACCTGAAAAAAGCTTAATTTGTCTCCTTGTTCTAATGGGTTTATTCGTACTATTCTTTGCAATGCTATATCTTTGTTTGCTATTGCTAATTTACTTTTAACTTGACCAGTTGGCTTGGATAAAAATCTTCACTTACTTGATAAAGACTTGATTACATGCCATTTTTGTAATTTCGTTTGATAATATTTTCATTAACTTTTAACATAAGCATGTGTGTTCATTAGCAGGTGGTAACAGCACTGGTATTTTCAATGGTAAGGAATTGATCTCGTTGTGCAAGAACACTTTGATAAACGTTACATTATCAAACTGCAGGCGGTATCAGGTTTTCCCATGTACAGACGAATTTAGAGGTCGACCGATGTATAATTTTGCTGATTAATCGGCACCGATTGTTGATTGCTGGAACTATCGGTTATCGGCAAAAATTCATGCCGATAGTTTTCCGGGTTGCGTCCGTTGCTGGAGCGACTGAAAAGGGTCTGCGGTCATTATACAGTGCGAGAGCAGCCTCTAGTGGTTGAAATCACTGACAGCATGTGCTATTTGTTTAGAGCGGGAAACTTCAGACACGGATTTAAATGCAGCCGACAGAACCGACAGAAAATCCTGCCGTCACATAGTTTCCAATTAAATTACATTTTATTTGTCCCGAATCGTTGATAATGTACATAATGAATTGTGTATTGTGCATTTTCAGCGAAACGTTTGTCTTTCTGTGGCTCTAATAAAGTCTGTATGCTTCATATAATATGTAATATAGATCGCGCTTTCTCTTTCCTTTTGCGCCGTTTTTTTAAACACCGAACTTCAAACTAATCTATGCCTCATTGTTGATTCTTGAAGTAAACTTGTGTCCGTTTGGTGATTAAATAAACTCTTTTAGACCACTGCTCGAGTTGAACGTGACGTGTCCGAAAGGTGTGTGTGATAATGGTGAGTTCTCCTAGACTCAGCACTGCACTTTTATTTTGATTAGATAATCATCAAGTGTTCAAGAATAGAAGCAGTTAAAGTGTGAGAGTATACATACAATATCCATATGTATATAATTTTAATGATATGGCCTTTGTGTATATATTTAAAGACGAGTATCTTTAAGCATGACTGTTGAAATGAATTGGTAACACTTTAAAATAAGAGTCTATTTGTAGCATTAAGATTAATGAAAGCTGTTTAAGTATTGTTCCTTATTAGAGTGTGTTAATTTCAACATTTACACTTTAAAAAATGCTGGGTTAAAAAGGGACAAACCCAGCTATTGGGTTGTTTTGACCCAGCAGTTAGGTTGTTTTGACCCAACCGCATTATTATTCTTACTACAAGTAGTATTGGTTCAAACTGTTTTTTTAATAAAGAACTATTTTAGTTTTTGTTCAGTATCCGTTTTAAAAACTATCGGTTAATAAATCTGTATCGGCCAGTGTGGTCCAACCTAGCTATCGTTATTGGCAAAATCCACTATCGGTCGACCACTAGATTGTTTGCATTGACAAATACTCTCACACTCAGTGCTCAGGACGAGAACAGCACGGCTTTAATGCGAATCAAATGGCAACACTGTAAGTGTGCAAGTAAATAACAGAACAGCTCACTCCCACATTATGAGAAAGCAGCTCTCACGAGCCCGAGCCAGCCACAACGAAACCGGATAGCAGGAATTCACCATCTTTACTTTGAATGAGAAAGTCGGTGGTGGTCAACCCCTGCCTCTCGGATAACAGCTATCCCACAGTGCCATGGGGCAGGAACAAAGAGGCATTGTGGGCCACGCAGGTGGGATGTGGAAGAGCCAGCGGCTGGGAATCCATTTCAGCCCTGCACGTAAGCCTAGACTGCAGGCCTGTAGTTGTGCACACCCTTTCTCATGGGCCGCCGCGCTCTCAGCACTCGGGTTACTCTGAACACAATGCTACGCTAAAGCGCTAAAGAAAGACTCCAAACATGCACTCAACTAACCAGCGCTCGGCACAGGAACTAAACCAGCTATCAGAAGCAAAGAACCAGGCACAAACTAACCTTTCCAGCAAACACACAAAGCACAAATAATTGTTAAACAATGAGAGCAGGAGTGTTGTGAAACGCTGAGAGCTTTGCTCATCACACAACATACAGAAAACCCTTCGTTCAGATTCCAGCTCTGCACAGTCTAGATCAGTGTTTCTCAACCTTTTTTTAGTCGCGGCACCCTTTGGAAACTTTAACAAACTTGTGGCACCCTACAAAATGAATTGTCACAATATTTGAATTTCTAACTTCAATATAATCATTTGAAAAGTATAGATATTCGGTACAACAGGGAAGAACTGCAGAATATAATGTCATACAGATATTAGACATTTGTCCTCTATGGTGGCAATCAGTAGGCTAATTTCTAACCAATTTATATGACATTTTAATGTAGGCTTTTATACATTTGTAAACATTATTTAATTACCATTATATCTAGCTCTCTCACAAATTTTTGCTCACTCAGTGTTTTTTAATTTTACAGTGGGGTAACATTGTTGCAGTAACACGAGATAGCTTGATTTAAAACTTTAAATTGAATAAAAAATGACAAGTAAACAGACAGTAATAAAATAAGAACAAATAAAATTTAATAATGATAGCACAAATAAAAAATTATGACAGGCCTTCGAATTAAATAAATTTCTTTTTAGTTTTTCAGGTAGGTTTAAAAGTAGGGTTAAAATATTTAACTTTTTTTTTTTTTACCAATTAGCCAAATAATGTTTAGTCCTAGAAAGCCGTTATTATCAGAACACGTGAGCATAACATAGCGTTTAGCAGATCAATGAATGAGAGGGCAGAGTTACCAGAGTTGCCCATATACCACACCATGTTACATCACAGTAAGGCTATTGCAGACAGAAACAAACTGTACTAGGCCTACATCGATGTTTCCTGACAGCTCAATTTTTGTGTGGACTTTGCTGTTCCGATGAGCATGAAAGGTATACGAGTGGAGCGACTGAGCGGAACACACACATGCATAGAGCGGGATAACACGCAGAGCGTCACACCACGTGAAAGTGAAACCTTAGCGGAATTCCGTGTGCATCTCTAATTATTGGCTAATCAGAAATTGGATATTATATATTAGATGCTAATTTAGCAATTTAAAAATATTAAAAATATATTTTTTACACGGCACCCCTGCTCGCGACAGACGGCACCCCGGTTGGGAAAAACTGCTAGACATTTGAAATCATAGGTTCTATCTTGGGATGCTTTATTTAACAGCATCATGCCATTTCCTCACTCGTTCTTCAGACATTTCATGCCTTTCTCACTTAATCCCGATTATAGTGACCTAAAGTTATCACGGTTATCCAGCATTATCCACGATATTATATAATATCTGTGATGAATCTCAAAGTATTGTTTTCCCAGTTTTGAATTTAAATCAACAACATAACTAAAATTAACTTTTTGTTTGCATAAACACTAGGATGTCCGCTTAACCGCGATGCCGTTGAAAATCGATTCAAATTGTTTGAGAACTACACAAATCGCGATCGTTAGTGTAGGATTTTAATATGAATGTAGTCTGAGGGGAACTTACACTGTCGTTCGATGGTATTTGTTCTTTTTCCTCTTGCCTCTGTAATCATGCATAAGGGCTCCATAACGCATTCTTCCCGACTGGTCGCTCTTTTGCAACGAACTTTCTCAGCTGGTCGCACGAGCACATGATTTGGTTGCAATATACAGGTGCATCTCAATAAATTAGCATGTCGTGGAAAAGTTCATTTATTTCAGTAATTCAACTCAAATTGTGAAACTCGTGCATTAAATCAATTCAATGCACACAGACTGAAGTAGTTTAAGTCTTTGGTTCTTTTAATTGTGATGATTTTGGCTCACATTTAACAAAAACCCACCAATTCATTATCTCAACAAATTAGAATATGGTGACATGTCATTCAGCTAATCAACTCAAAACACCTGCGAATGTTTCCTGAGCCTTCAAAATGGTTTATCAGTTTGGTTCACTAGGCTACACACATCATGGGGAAGACTGCTGATCTGACATTTGTCCAGAAGACCTCAGTGACCCCCTTCACAAGGAGGGTAAGCCACAAACATTCATTGCCAAAGAAGCTGGCTGTTCACAGAGTGCTGTATCCAAGCATGTTAACAGAAAGTTGAGTGGAAGGAAAAAGTGTGGAAGAAAAAGATGCACAACCAACCGAGAGAACCGCAGCCTTATGAGGATTGTCAAGCAAAATCGATTCAAGAATTTTAGTGAACTTCCAAGGAATGGACTGAGGCTGGGGTCAAGGCAAGAGCCACCACACACAGACGTGTCAATGAATTTGGCTACAGTTGTCGTATTTCTTTTGTTAAGCCACTCCTGAACCACAGACAGTGTCAGAGTTGTCTTACCTGGGCTAAGGAGAAGAATAACTGGAATGTTGCCCAGTGGTCCAAATTCCTCTTTTCATATGAGAGCAAGTTTTGTATTTCATTTTTGAAACCAAGGTCCTAGAGTCTGAAGGAAGGGTGGAGAATCTCATAGCCCAAGTTGCTTGAAGTCCAGTGTTTATTTTCCACAGTCTGTGATGATTTGGGGGTGCAATGTCACCTGTTGGTGTTGGTCCATTGTGTTTTCTGAAAACCAACGTCACTGCACCCATTTTACCAAGAATTTTTGGAGCACTTCATGCTTCTTTCTGCTGACAAGCTTTATGGAGATGGTGATTTCATTTTCCAGCAGGATTTGGCGCTTGCCCACACTGCCAAAAGCACCAAAATTTGGTTAAATGACCATGGTGTTGGTGTGCTTGAATGGCCAGCAAACTCACCAGACCTGAATCCATAGAGAATATATGTGGTATTGTCAAGAGGAAGATGAGAAAAAAAATGCAGATGAGCTGAAGTCCACTGTCAAAGAAACCTGGGCTTCCCTACCACCTCAGCAGTGCCACAAACTGATCACCTCCATGCCACGCTGAATTGAGGTAGTAATTAAAGCAAAAGGAGCCCCTAACCAAGTATTGAGTACATGTACAGTAAGTTAACATACTTTCCAGAAGGCCAACAATTCACTAAAAATGTTTTTTTTTTTTTTGGTCTTATGAAGTATTCTAATTTGTTTGAGATAGTGAATTGGTGGGTGTTTTGTTAAATGTGAGCCAAAATCAATCACAATTAAAAGAACCAAAGACTTAACTACTTCAGTCTTTGTGCATTTAATTTATTTAATACACGATTTTCACAATTTTAGTTGAATTACTGAAATAAATGAACTTTCCACGAAATTCGAATTTATTGAGATGCACCTGTAGATATATATATATATTTTTTTTTTTGCCCTACAACATGGGATTATTCAATGCATGCTGATGAACTTTTATCATAGTTTATAGTTATATGGAAACGAAAGTTGTTAACATTCAACCCATTCTTTATCATCAGAAGTAATATTTGTGATTTGAATTTTGTGAATGAGAGTCCCTCTTTTGACACGGTATAAGCCGTGCTTCGGATGCTTTCACTTTCGATTCGCGACTCTGTTGTCACTGTTTTGCTTACATAACATCTACACCTCTTTCATTTTTTAAACTAAACCAAAGATGGTTCATTTGTTATTCTTAATCAAAAGCACAACAACAATACATCAGGAAGATACATGACAAACTACTGTACACAACTTTATTAACAAAACTAAGACGACGCATGGCACACATATATCCACATTCGTATTATATCCCTTCTAATAAATTACAGAACTTTTAGCAAACACTGAGGAATCAAATAACTAAAAGAGAGCCTCCATAGCGTAATGTGAGATAAACAGCAAAGATAACAAGCTTTTCAAAAATGAAAACAAAAAGAAAAAGTAAAACTAACGGTGACAGTGCTTGCATGTTTTTCCCCACAAGAATACCAACATGTTCACTTTCTCTGGTTTAAGAAGCGGTCTTTTACTTGACTTTCGCTTGAAAACCATCCATCGATTCCTTCAATATGTGCGTCATTTTTGCTGTAGCTGAGTAGGTATACTCTCTAAGCGCTGTTTCGTTTGCCCTTTGATGTTTCTCATATGCAACAGAAATTGCAGCGCTTATGAGTTGACAAACGCGGTGGTCGCGCCAGTGCGACCGCACACAAAATGTAGTCGCACAGGCAGAAAGAATGGTCGCAGTCTGGAGCCCTGCATATTTAAGTTCATAAGTGCAGCGCTGCTTTGTTTACAGCGGAAACCAAGGAAACGCTTTAAGCTCCACTTGCTGGCAGAGAGTGAATCTGCATCTCGTTTAGCTCGTCTGCTGTTTCTGTTTCATGGAGATATTTTTTATGCATAGTTTCACATAACTGAAGTCAAACCATTCTGTTTTTTGCTTCAAATTTTGAAATTATACAATCTTATTTAGATTAAAAACTGCTCATGTTGCATGTATGCAGCATCTTTGTTTGGATCATTATTAACATGCAGTTGTTGCCTCTAATTTGAAATGGAAAGAGCACAAACAAAGCCTTAGTATGTTTATATGAAGAGATTTATTTTATTTGAGTTACTTATTTTAAATTTTAAATTTAGTTTTGTTACTTACATTTACATTATATTTAAATTTTGTTATTTACAAACACTTTTATCTAAGTCGACTAACGACCTTATGACAATAGAAGCAATCAAAACCAACAAAAGAGCAATAATATGCAAGTGGTATATTAGTATATTATTATAGTCTTATATTTCAATTTCACAAAGAAACACAGTATTTTGTCTAAGCAATAATAAAGGACACATTTAATTTATAATTAATTTAAATACTACACACAAAATAATTTATATTTGTCTTAAATCTCATTTTGTAAAAAAAAGTAATAAAAATTGTGATTCGAATCGTGAGTTGAGTGAATTGTTACTTCCCTATAAACACTAACAATAACAGTACAAGGTGGTCGACTGACAACAGTTTTTATCTAATACAGTACGAAATTTCAATAAAGCTTTTCAAAAGTTCTAAATGGTAAAAGCTCACATTTCAGTCTTTAAATAAAGAAAAGGGTTAAATCAAAATGATAATTGAGTAATAAGTGATTATATGTATTTATCTGCTCCATAAATAATTCTAGATACCTTATTCGAATTGTTTTAATGTGTAGAATCCACATAAGTTTGTTTTTCATCAACCGGTCAAAATTTACAGTAGGGCATGCAAATTCGGTCCGTTTTTGGCCAGACAGAAACTGCTCACAGGCTGAATGTAAATGCAACTCTCTGTAAATCCACTCTCTGACACTAGGTGGCGCTTATGGAACAGTTGAATTAGAGCTGTTTCCCGTAACCTCTGCGGACAAAGCAGCATTGCGATTAAGAACACTACTTTATTAGGCATAACATGGAGTGAAGATGAAAACAAAATGCTATGGAATTTTTTCTGAAGACATTCTCATAATTAACTCATTCATAGTATATTAATTTGTATAATTCCATTAGCACTCCCAGCTTTTCCGCCATGTTTTCACACAAAACTGCATGTTGTGCGCACGTGAAACTGATACTGAAAACTGTGCTTTATGTTGGACAGTAGTTATTTATCCTCTGTTATTTATCAACCGAATACGGTTTTAATGATAATTAAAATATGAAACGGTAATACTAACTGTCGGGAATTTTATCATGATTTATCATCAAACTGGTAATCGTTCCATCCCTACTTGTGTTCTTGGGTTCTCGCACCTCATCGCCATCAACCGTTGAAGTTTAATTCCAATACTGAAGAACACAAGTACAGAGGATGCATGAAAGTGCCAGGATGTGTCTGTCAGAAACTGTTAGAAATCCCAGAAGTAATCTTGGGTGATGCTTGTAAGCTTTGAAGTCCTTTTTAATACGTCTTTTTAAAAGTGATGTTAGGGCAGGGCATTATGACGGTATTTATCATTACCAGAGTATGTCAATCATTAGAGATTTTGCTATTTTGTAGTATGCAAATATATCCACATTGCACAGTACTATTTTAAAAGTTATATACAACTAAGAGTCATAAAAAAAAACATACATGAATTAGGAAAATAATGAGTGGAATGCGCTAGATGTTAGCCTACATTTTAAGTTAAATATTCTGGATGTGTGTGTGATGTGTAATAAAGTTGTTAAGTGCAATAAGCAGTGAAAAAGAACTCAATGCAGTGCTCACATGCTGACTGACATACACTTGAAGTGTACAGACAAAGTGTCACTGTCAGACAGCATGAGAATGCGAATTCAGATCTCTTTCACATCTTATTACGCTTGAATGGTCAGATACACACAATTATTTAAAAATGCCCTGTCATGTGTAGTATTTAAGTATTCACAGTCAGTTATGTGTTGATTAAATGTAAACAGTTGGGTGTAAACAGGATGGGTTTCAGTATTTTGGATCAGTGCAGTCGGTCTTAAAGGGACAGCAGCCTAATAAACTTGCTGCTGTCTGTGTCATTAATGTTAATCAAATAACAAAAGACAGAGAAAAAATCACTTTTGGATCTTCAATAAGAATCCATTCATTTTTGATTCATACAGTGAATACTATGCAGTTAGTAATACACCTGATTATTTAATTCCTGTAGTATTTCTTGTGTTAAATAAACCTACTGTAGCTTATTTAATAAAAAGTTTATTTCACTTGTATTTTTGTTCTATTGTGTTTGTAACTTGCTTCTTTGTTCTTATTTTTAATAAAAAAAATAAAATAATGACAAAGATAAAGTAGATATATATATCGTTATTGTGATATTAAATTTCTCATACCGTGAAATAAGATTTGTGTCATATTGCCCACCACTAAGTGAGGTGAGCCAATTACGGCTACATTAAGAGATTTTTAAAAAGTGTTAAAGACCTGGAGAAAGTAATATTTTTATTGGCAGATTAAAAAGAGTCTACTTATAATGTGCTTGGATGGTAAATTGAGCAACAAGATCACAATTGTCACAAAGATGCTTCATTGCATCCTTCCAAATTTGTTCTTTCAAGACAGCCTGACCAGACTGGCCTCCACAAGATCACAAGCCCGTTCCTTGCATTCTAGGAATTAAGAGACAGCCAATGACTTCACATGATGAACACTTGCTTACTTATTCTCCTTACTGAATAGTACTACCTCTTAAAATAAAGGGAAAAAAATGAAAAACTTTACACAAAATAATTAAAGTGGCTACATTATCATCAAATGTCTTTTAAATCACATGATTGTATCAAATATCACTTTAGATCAGGGCTATTCAATTGGCGGCCCACCAATCATCTTCATCCGGCCCGAGGGAAGAGTAGGCTACGCGCAGGTCTCACATACACCTTGAATTGTTTTTGCACTAATTAATTTGTCCACAAGGTGGCATCACTGGCCCAGGCCGTGGTTTCACAGAAAGAAAAGGAAGAGACGCAACAAAAACAATCTACCGGAGACCGCAACATCAATAGACGGCAGTGTTGACAAGCGCTTGTGTGAGAGGGTTAAGAGATCCACAACTCTAGTTTAAACGAGTTTCAAGACAGTGTTATTGGTAATAACTTCTGGCGAGAAATAGCGCAGACACTGAACGAAGATGATTATTAGATGGAGTACAGTTTTGAAAGGTTGCGTGTTCGCCTGTAAGCACACGCTGAGCAACTTCAGACAGCGTGCCAGTAGCTCTTCAACCGACAAAAACACACAATTATGCCAAAACCATAAAATACAATTTATAGTTTGTGAAGATTGTTTTAAGTTCACTTAAATTAAATGTTATATTTTTCCAGAGCCTACTAAATGTTAAAAATAATGTCTTTCAATTATACTTTAATGTTGAATGGCTATAATTAATGGCTAAAATTGACGTGAAAATGCATTTAATAGAGACATCAGTAGCAGTATTGGTATCAAAAATACTGGCCTTTGTTAATAGGCTACTTAGTAAAGAGATGCCATTAAACATATTTAAAATATACCACCTTTAGTTTCTACATTAATTTGGAGGTTCAATGTGAAATTATGACAACATATATATGCAATCAATCATGATTTGAATTTTTTTTTTTAAACGACTGACAGACAGCACTAATTTTTTTTATAGATGTTGGTGTTGGTCATATTAGTTGATATTATATGCATTTAAATTTAATTTCTAATTTTATAGGCCCCTCAGAAAGAGATCGGGACGGGCCCCCTCCCCCTTGGCCCCCTTCAAATTTTCAATTCAATAATCCAACCCTCAAACGAAATTAACTGAATAGCCCTGCTTTAGATTAATAATGTTGTGTATTATGTAAAACTTATGCAAATGAAATAATACAATTCTCTACTTATGATAATTTACGAACTAAATAATGGTGATTGGCCAATCAATCTTTAACAAACAAACTGCGCACAAGATCAAGCAAGTCTGTCATTTGTCACGCAAAATCATACCTGTCAACCCTCCTGTTTTTCCTGGGATTCTCCCTCATTTTACCATTTTATCCCGCTATCATCCCGTTTAAATACTTTCCTGTATTTTTAATCTTTCTATAAAAAAAAAATAGTTTTTTTAAATCCCACTGGGCGTATTTTATATTTGCTACATTCGCTTCCGTTAAAACTCCCCTAATTTTTTTATGGGCCAAACCTCATTATATGAATAATCACGAAAACAAATTCCAAGGTTGTCCAGTTGCTAGATCTTGTATGAAACGCATCTTTCTCACACGATTGACGCATATAAATGTTAACCCATTTGTCCCCTAAACTTGGCAACCTACAGCCCAGTGATGCTATTGATATCTGTGCAGGGAGTACCGTGGGAGGGAAACAATGATCACTGGTAGAAATGGGAAGAGAAGGTGGTGCTCCAGTGAAAAAAACTAAATTTACATGTAAATGTATATTTACATGTATAATAAGATATAGCTTACACTTCAAAAGGCTATATTTTAATTGATTAAATATGAACGCTGCAAGTTTCAAAGTCGGGTGCTGCACTGCTTCGTTTACTGCGGTTATGGGGGAAACGGCAAAAGCGCCACCTGCTGGCTATTTCTGTGTTCAAAATATCGATACGACGGTGTATCGTCACAGAGATTTGACGATACGAGTATTGATCAGCTGGCCCTGTATCTGATATGTGGCACGTGTGCGCAGTGGAACCACGGCTTAATTTTTTTAAAATTTTACAACGTTTAAAATTGAGTAGAAAAGTGTGAGGTTTCTAAAAAAAGAATGAATAGAGCATATATAGGCTACAACAAGGTTTAATCTGGCCGCAGAGGAACACAACTGGGTTGCCTGATATAAAGAGACGTAATCCCCGAAACAGAGCTTTACACTTGCGCAATACGGAAATATCTGCTAAGTGTGTTACTTATCTTTGTCAACCTGGCAACCCTGTGTACGCGCTCTTTCTCCACTGTGGATAAACGCGCTTGCTTTCTGAAAACACTGGTTAGCTTGCAGTTTAGCGATATCCACTATATTTTATTCTCAGAAAAGTGTAATTCATCAACTGTTCATTTACGACACACAGAGAGAGAGAGAGCTAGTGTATTATTAATTACCACCGTTTTGTGCCACGTTCCTATTTTAAACCAGTTAAAAAAAAAAAAAAAAGGGCTGGGTGGCTTTAAAGCCTTTAGAAACTATGATGTTACCAGCTCCTTGTTGAGAAAGATAATGTAGCTCTTGAGCGATTAAGCTATTTATTTGATAAAACTGCGGGGCAGCGCTAAAAAGTTTGTTCCTGAATGTCTGAGTGCGGCCGCAACGTGATCTGTGTGTGTGACTGAACTTAACATCAAACTGCTTCTGTTCGGCTGGAGTCGCTTTGAACTCGTGCATCTTCGGAAGCGGAGCTGCGCGGAAAGTTACAAAAAATGTTGTGCACACCGCCAAGCGAAACGACGTCGCGCACACTCAAAGCGAACCTCCGCCAAGGGGGGAACAGCGTATGACTTGATTTGCCGCGCGCACTAAGGCAACTGGTACGCGTCGATTATATTCGGCCTTAAATCAGCCTGAGAGTGTGGTGCTTAGTACCTTGAAGACCGCGCGTTAGTTTAGACTCCTCTAATTTTTTTTTTGGTTAATTGTAGAGTTGTGTTAATTTGTGCAATGTACTACCAGCAATGTAAATATTTTTTTATATATTAGAATGAGTACATTACAATATACATTTTATTAGAATAAGTACATTATTATTTATGGGCTTAAAAACAAGATGCAAACAATCAGAATATTGTACCTTGGGGAGTGCACAATGTAAACATGAAACATTTGCCATTACCTATATTGTACTGTGGTAGAGTTATGGGGGCCCTTCATAATGCAGAGGTCAGCTGCCTGTTCTGTCAATAGTTAGAAATGGCACTATAGTACGCAGTGTTTAATAAACAGCTGTTTTAATAAATTCTGCTGAGGTGAAATTCAGTGCAATCCTGTATCGTGGCCTCTGTAGCGTGCTATGTACTTATCGTGACTTGCTGGTGACCAGCGCCTCCTGCTGGCAAAGAATGAATTTGCATTTTCAATAAGCCCTTCTGCTCTTTAGACCAAAGTCAAAAACGACCCTTATTTTTACGCAGAAAACACGCAGTTTTAAATGTGAACTGGTGGATCAACAAGATGATAACGAATTATGAAACTCTAAAGATATAGCCTACACTAAGATATAGTTATATGTTACTAAATGAATATAATTGTTTAAATTAATATAAAAATAAAATACAATATAATATTAAATTTTTTACTTTCGACTCCGCCCCCATACCCTTTCCTGTATTTTGGTACCCAAATTTTGACAGGTATGTGCAAAATGGTTCAAGCACAACTTCTGTTCTTTAAAAAGAAGATTGAATGATAAGACAATGATATTTCCTTGATTAGATTTTAAAGACCTTCCCATGAGATAAAAGTATTGTACTGTGTGTGTGACTGTGAGGGATGGAGCGACGGTACTGAGTCCAGTCAAGTCAAGTCACCTTTATTTATATAGCGCTTTTTCACAATAGCGGAGTGTGTCAAAGCAACTGAACAGCATTAAATACCAAAATAGTGTGTCAATAATGCAAAGGACAATAGAAAACACTCAATTGCCATTAAGGCGTTCATCATTGAATTCAGTGATGTTATCATCCAGCTCAGTTCAGTTTAAATAGTATCTGTGCAATCAAGTCAACGATATCGCTGGAAAAAGCAAGCCAGAGGCGACAGCGGCAAGGAACCAAAACTCTGTCGATGACAGAATGGAGAAAAAACCTTGGGAGAAACCAGACTCAGTCGGGGGCCAGTTCTCTTCTGGCCAGACGAAACCAGCAGTTCAATTCCAGGCTGCAGCAAAGTCAGATCCACCAGAGATGACATTATTGATGAGAGCTGACACTAGAGTATGTCACTGACTTTGCAAAAAACAAACAAAAACACATCTTGAGAGTCCAAAATCATTCACTGTGTGATGAAGTCTATAGAACGCAATTAGAATGCCCTTAATTCAAATAATATTTTTTTTAAATATTTATCACACAAGCAAGAGTGCTTTCCTGAATATCAGCAGCAATCGCAAATGTGCCATTCGTTTTATTCAACAGTGCAGAGCAACACTGCATTGTTTCGATCCTGAATGAATCCGTTTTGGAGCAAATCAAGTGAGCCAATTATTCAATGATTCATTCATTAAGTCTTGCCTGTCCTTTATACTTGATTCAGGGCCCGTTTTGAACAAATCCTCTGATCTGAATGATTCAATTAATCAGTGATTAAAACAGGGATTTGCTGCCACCTGCTGGCGTTTTTGTCATATTTATTTATCCATAACAAGCCTAAACAGCTACGGTACCAGGGTATTGACAAAATTCCCCCCATGTCAGGCCCCATAAGAAAAACTGATAAAGCTGATAAATTATAGTTTATTTAATAAAGTTAAATTTTTGTTAATGAACATGTTTAAACCATAGACTGTATAAAAACATGGACGTAGTGTCCTTGACGTTACCCGTAGGTTTCTGAAGAGCGTTTTTGAAGCTCAAAGTTGGCGGAGCTGGCCGTCGCATCTTGGCACTCCCAGATAATCGAAAATGGGCAAAGAGGCGGGAGCTGGCTGCTGAAGCCACGCCCACCTAGCTCGACGGTGGTGACAGCAGCGGCAATCCACCTGTCACTCAAGTGGCCACGCCCTTAATTATGCAGAACTTTAAGGCTTAATATAATTTAAACTGATGAGTTATAAAAACATTCACCCTCCTCACAGTTGTCATGAAGGGCAAAATTAGCTATATAGACCAAAACCGCTTTTTGTACCAGTCTTTAAACATGTTTTTTTCTGCTGTAAAGTTGGGCATTTTAACATGGGGAGTCTATGGGATTGACTCCCTTTTGGAGCCAGCCTCTAGCGGCCAGTCGATGAATTACAGTTTAAGTCACTTCCGTGTTGGCTTCACGAGAGAGAGCGGAAGGTTGCCGCTAGGTAAAAATTAGACAAATGTTTTACTCATTATGTAAAATTAGCTATGGGACCTACTATGGGAAACTACTTGACCACACCATCCGCCCTGAAAATTTTTTTTTACAGTTCGACCACTGGTCACACCACTCCAAACATAGACAGGCAGCGAGAGTGAACACAAACAGGCATTGTTTTGGTCATATGGTCTGCCATTGCTCGCTGGCAACACACGCTGGGCCGACTGCAGGAAGCCTTGGAAAATACATGTTTGTTCGTTGGCCATTTCTGAAACCACACACCACTGTCTTGCCAACAGCTACAAAAAACTAATTTAAAGAACTGGGACAGGCATGAAGTACTAGAGTCTACTGCTTTAGTGAAGTTAATCAGGTTTCCTTGCCTTTAAGCATGACGGGGGCGTGACAGAGAGCAAACTTTGTCACGCTCATCCACCAGGTTCCGGCTGTAATGTTAACTAGCACATGAAACGAGCTGCTAACTGCCGCTGACATGAGCCTTACTACGATATTACCACACTCCGTAACAGTCGAACTGGGTCACACTGTAAAACTAGGAGCGCTTTCAAACATGGGCTTACTGTACACTTGAGAACCATTCAGGAGAGAAAAGCCCCCCGGGGGGGGAAATGCTGACGATATTAATGCTCTTCCATCATGTTATTTTTTCACACACATACCATGTAGGAAACATATCGTATCATACTATCTAATTTGGTCATTTTGCACCAAAATGAAAAATCTTGGCTAAAAACAAAACCTACAAATCCCAGGCACATGTTTAGTTTGGAGTACGTGCTTATGATTATTCTTCTGCTGGCCTTATTTCAATAACATCTGCAACAACAACAACTGGAATTACTGTATACCGTATAATTTTCAATATAGTACAACTACAAAGATGCATAAACAGTGCAAATATGCATGTGGTACTGACTGTAAATGAACTCGACTGATGCTGCTTTTGCGCTGAAAACAATATACCAACAATGAGGCTCATTCATAAAACTGTAAATATGAGTATAAAACGGACTTTCTTGGAAGCACTCCTCCAGATTCTTGAATGCATTTTTAATAGATATAATTGATCGATAAACATATGCTGCCATACAGGATCTTCTGGAGTCCGTTCTCAGGTTTGGCACCAGTATACTCACTGGCATACAAACATACTAATTTGCCATATGCCTAACAGAAATTATTCAATTAAAGCATTAAGCTTGCAGACAAACAGTAACAATAATATAGTTATCTATAATATGGTTAACTACTTAGTTTATTTTTGTCATTATACATTATAAATAACGATATTAAAATGCAGTGTCATCAATTAGCCTTAAACTAACTAAACTAACATTTTATGAACACAATTTAAACAAAAATGTATTCTACTTGTATTTCATGAAAGAGACCCAATGATCTCAAGATAGATCTCAAACTGACTTCTGGCTAATGCAAACAGATCTGTACTGTACAACAACAACAGTGCTTAAGAATACACAAAGGACAAAAGGCTCATTATCCACTTGGAAAGGACCGCTGGTTATTTAGTTACAGAAGCTTCTCTGCTTCTACTAGACAGGCCATACACAACTGTTCACGCAAGTCTCTCAACAAACTCTTATTATTTCACATGCACGCCGTTTTCCCCCCCGCATGAAAAATACTCAATGTTAAAATAATTTCTGTTCAATATTTAAGATATTTCTGTCAGCTGAAGAATATCTGTATATTACACTTATGTTCTGTTTAAACAGTATTTTCTACTAATCAATTATATATTAGAATAAAAATACTATAACTAATCATACTAATCAATTAAATATTTTTCTACTGTACATTATTCACATTTCTGCATGAGACGGATGCTTTTATCCAATGTAACTTCAATATTTAGCTATAAGACAACGCAACTTTTTCCCATTTTCTTGGGATTGCTAGCGCCATGCTTCTGGTGTTTGGCTGAAGTTAATGCTGCATGACCCACGCTGTGCGAAGCATGAGTGCACTTCATTAGTATGCATTTTCACATGAACTGGTTTCTGTGTCAAGTGTTTTTCACAAAGTGCTTATGCTGTTCAATGCCATTCAGAGATTTTTTACAGATGCAACATTTACTACTCAAAATTGTACTATGCCACTGTATACGTAAAATTGAACATTTTCATTTTAGATAATAGCCTGACCTGATATTATATAAAGGCATGCAAATATTTTTATATAATAAATAATGTTATTAATAGGATTGATGAATCTTGATGCTCCGTTAAAAGTATGACCACGTGCGTTGTCTTCAGAAGAGGAAATGTTACTTTAAATGTTTAAAATGTGAAGTTTTGATTCCTCTAATTTTCCTTTTTTTATGCACTTTATTGTAATGTTTGTATTTTAAACCTTTTTTGTTTTATAGCCTGCAGTTTGCACACTCTTTTGAAGACAATACAAAATATGGACAGCCATGCTTTTCCAATAAAATGACTAAACTTTGCTCTTATTTTACACAATTAACTGAAATCGACAGATTAATTGCTTATCAAAATAGTTGTTTGCTGCAGACTCAGACAGCCATTCAGACAGGCAGCTGAACACGAAGGAACAACCCTGATTTTATTTCTGGAAGTCATCCGAGATGTCAACCTTATAAGAATTGTTTTCCCCAAATATAGATTAGACTATAAAATAAATGAGCCAACATATCCACAAGTTTATGCTAGCGGAGCTAGTCCTGCAGCAGGTTTTATTTCTTTCAGACTATTAAAATGTCCTCACAAATTTAAACATTGTTGGACATAATGAAACCGTGAAAACGTCAAGTCAGATTTTTTGTATTGTACAAGTAAATCCTCACTGAGAAAGGACACTGGAGATAATAACACTAAACACATGACTGTAGGTCTGTGAACAGTTTTCTTCTCTCAGTTTTGTCCACTATAATAATGCTCTGATTTGGTACACTTCTACCTTTCGTAAATATTACAGGCTAGCATGCACAAGTCAAATAAGCAGAAATGTCAAAGCAAACGCCTCCTCTGACTGTGTAGAAACGAGTAAACAGACAGGGTTTATGTATGAAGGCACCTCGTTAGGAAACTGCTTTCAGACTGGCTTCATAACATCATGTCTAACGATCCATTTGACAACAAATTCAAGTGAGCTTCAAAAAAACTAAGCAAACGCTCAAGGCTGGAACAGACTACACAATTTTTCCCAGATTAGCAGTCTGGACGAGTCAGAGCTGACATTTCACCAAAAAAAATATGCACCTAATGGGTACGATTTTATTGACTACAGACTATTATTCTCAATCCATTTGAAAGCTATCCAACATATTTTGAGCGGATTTTAAAACACACATCATAGTGTATAACTTGCCTTTGCCTTATAACAGACTTAACTCACCTCGTGATGCAATCTGTAAAAGCCGTACCGGGAGCATCAACCCACCCAAGACCGCATCCAAACGCTTTTGCCTCATTATTTTGCAACTACTGCCGTCAGCTCCTGTACGTCCATGTTTGTTTACATCAGTCATGCACCTCATAGCAACAACGCGCATGTTTCTTTGTGAGATTGTTGCATTTGTTAGTAACTTGGTTTTTCTGGGCTTATATATAAGCGGAACCGTCCAAAATGATAATGACCCAAAACATGAAAACACGGCCAAGTCAAAGCCCGGATCTAGTATTTCAATCCAAATGAAACATTGGGAGACTATGCAAGAAACCCCTCTAAAAAAAAAAATAATCACAAAATGTAAATGAATTAAGCAGTCAACACTTCTTCTAGTCCACGTAAAAGACAATAAGAAGCACCATCAAAAGAAAAAAAGGCAGCTGTAACTGTACTTTGGTTTTGTGTATGCATGTGTTGAAGTAGAGCAGTGAAGATAAAGCCTGCATACATGGGAACTCTGGATCCCAGAGTGAACCTCATTAAGTTGGTTGAAAGACTGTCCAGAGCTATAAGAAAAAAAAAAAATCTAGAATGTAATGTTTATTTTTAGGTTCACATAATTGTCTTCTTTCGATTTGTGCATCTTCAGTGATATGGCAACAAAAACAGTAGGGCTGCATGACTAATTAATAAGTATTCATAATGAAAACAGCGGCCAACGATTAGTTGGGTCTATGAACTAAGCCATTATCTGCTGATTGGCTTCATCACTCTGTCTCCTCTCCACCAATGAGCTGGTGTGTGGTGGGCGTTCTGGAGCACTATGGCTGCCGTCGCATCCTCCAGGTGGATGCTGCACACTGGTGGTGGTTGAGGAGATTCCGCCTGATATGTAACGCGCTTTGAGTGCCCAGAAAAGCGCTATATAAATGTAAGGAATTATTATATGATATCGCTGCCTCGTATGGTCGATTACATTTCACTCTCAGAAAAAAAAGATACAAACGCCGTCACTGGGGTGGTACCTTTTCAAACAGTATGGACTTTAGGTACTAACACAGTATGTACATTTAAAGTAATATGCACCCTTTAGGCACACCTTTTGAATGGGTATCATCCCAGTGACAGCTATTGTACCATTCAAAAGTATGAGGTCAGTATATATTTTTTTAATGCTTT
The DNA here is from genome assembly GCA_018155175.1 of Sinocyclocheilus anophthalmus. Classification (NCBI taxonomy): domain Eukaryota; kingdom Metazoa; phylum Chordata; class Actinopteri; order Cypriniformes; family Cyprinidae; genus Sinocyclocheilus; species Sinocyclocheilus anophthalmus. Next base: position 95,472 of record JADLZN010007629.1, on the reverse strand, counting down.
TGAAAAAGAAAGTCTCTGACGCTCACCATTTTTAATCAAAAATAGTAATAAATGTAAAAAATTTTGTATTTTAATATAATGTAAAATGTAATTTTAATGCTGTGACGCACAGCTGAATTTCCCCAGCGCCATCCAGTCTGCATTTGCCACAAGTTTGAAAATTAATGTGCGCACTAATATCTTTGTGGAAACACGTGATTTGTTTCCCTGATTCTTTCATGATACATTTATTTTGTAACATTATAAATATCTTTGTCACTTAATAAATTCATAAATTTAATGCACTTTTCTGAATAAAAGTATTAATAAAAAAAAAACTAAATCTTAATGGACCCCAAATGTGGCAAGTTATTTCTTAAGTAGTCATATAATTATTTGAAGATTATAAAAAGGTGAAATGAATAAAATTACACCTACTCTTGCTGTTACCAATAAAAATTGGCATAAGAACTTTTAGAAGAATTTGAAAATACTTAGGGGAATAAAACAGAAATCTTAAATACATGAAAAACAATTTGGTGTTTATATCTATATATAGATAGATAATATGGGGATTAGGTTTGTATGCACTATAGGTGGAAGAGAAAACTGCATGAAATCCATACTGTGGTGTGTGTGTGTGTGTTGTGTGTGTGTGTCAATGATCGGGGCTGAACACCAACTCTGTGACTTCGGAAGGAACATAAGGGAAAAACTAGTTGGGGTATCCTCAAAGCTGATACACCCATCGCCATAGCTTCAAAATTCAATACATGTCACGGTATCACAATATCATAACTGTACTGCAACTGAAACTGCAGAAGAGAGTCCAAGCATGTCCACATAATAGACAGGGTTTAGGGTTTCAGCTCTGAGTACAGTGAGTTTGTCTTACTGTAGGATCACAGGTGCCAATAATCAAGCAATATGAACACAAACGTGTTGAACTGCCATCATGAGTTTCTTTACAGGAAAGTGAATGTGTGAGATGACCAATCAAATCAAAGAATTTCTGAAAAAACTGAGGACCCTATTGTGAAGATTTTAATAAATTATTAAATTGCTAAAGTTTTATTAATTCAATTGATTAGACATGCGTTTCGATTATTCAAATTGAATTAAACTATTAAAAAGGAATCCAGAATGAAAACATGGAATTTAGGGGGAAAAACACTAAAAAGAATCTGGGAAATTTTTTTATTTTTCAAAGTGCTGTTAAACTGTATAGGTTTCATGATTTCAATTGATTATATATGCTTTTGAATGCTAACATTTAATTTAACCTTTAAAACAGAATCCAGAAAAATCTAAAAGAAAAAAAACTAAAGCCAGAAAAATTAACTGGAAAAACAGAATTAGGAAAAATATAAAACGAAATTTTAAAGACTTAAAACTGATTTCACAGGGCTCTATACTTAGTTTTTGTTTTTACAGTCAATACAGTTCTGTTACTTTTTAAAAAAAAACATTTTTTACCTTTTTTTTACATAATGCACATGCTAGCCAACGTGTTTCTATAGCCTTCAATTTGCACATTGCTCTGGCATGAAACTGGAATGCAGAGAAATTTAGAGCTTCACTCTACCCAACTGGAGCAGCAGGACCCCCACCATCTCTCAGCAGGACTGGCCGACTAACCTCACTCCCACACACTGCTACAGCTACAACAACAGCACAACATCCGCGCTTTCGCTGTGTTCCTGACAGCTCTTGAGTGTGCGTGTTCACAAACGAGTGCTGCGGGTTTGATAGGTTTGCGGACTGTGTTCCTGATCACATTCCTGCCCCTCCATCATGGGTCACTTGTGTACCTCCCCCTCCACACACACACACAGCTCTGATGTCAGGACGATTGAGCCGCAAGCTCTGATGAGAGGCGCTGGAAGTGGAGCACAGGCCCTGCACGGGACGGGGAACCCAGGACTCGTGGACCGGGCTGGAAACACAGGTGGAGCACGTACACAAACACACTGGACATGCTCTAAAAGCAGCCATGCTTATAGAAGACAATTAAAAAGAGCGCAACTTTTCATTTAGTCCTTTTAGCATCAGTTAACGAAGCTGCAATAAACAAGACTATCATGATCCATTAAAACAAAAACCAGTTTTCTTCCAAGCAAATGTCTAAATATCACAAAGAAACATACTTCATGCTGAATCACTGACTTTGAGGTTAAATGTGACCCTAGCACACAAAACCAGTCATAAGGGTACATTTTTCGAAATTGAGATTTCTACATTTGAAAGCTGAATAAATGAGCTCTCCATTGATGTATGGTTTGTTAGGATAGGACAATATTTGGCCGAGATACAACTATTAGAAAATCTGGAAGCTGAGGGTGCAAAAAAAAAAATCTAAATATTGAGAAAATCATCTTTAAAGTTGTCCAAATGAAGTTCTTAGCAATGCATATTACTAATCAAAAATTAAGTGTTGATATATATACCGTGGAAAATTTACAAAATATCTTCATGGAACATGATCTTTACTTAATATCCTAATGATTTTTGGCATAAAAGAAAAATCTTTTTTGACCCATACAATGTATTGTTGGCTATTGCTACAAATATACCCCAGCGACTTAACACTGCTTTTGTGCTCCAGGGTCACAAATATTACAAGTTGTCATGGGACATTTGAACATTTCACGGGACATTTGACCATTTGAATAGAGACCCTATGAATAACATTTCATAACATTTTGAGAGCAGTGGCATCTGATTTGGTAGAACTGAAGTAGAATTATTAATGACGCAAATTTAATTTAAAAAATAAAATTGCAAATTTGCCCAGTATCATAGTATCATACATTTGTAGATCATAACCACAGGTAAAACTACACTACCATGGTAAAAAAATAACTATATGGTTTCTAGTTCAATTAACTCATACAGTTAATTGAACTAAGAACCATATAGTTCATTTTTACCATGGTAGTGTGGTTTTACCCGTGGATTTTGTTAATAAAAATAGTAACGTAAACACATTATGCATAAACACAAATGTACAAAACCTGCTATTGCAAAAAAAAATAAATTTAAATTAAATTCCATTAATCCTTTAATGCATGTCTACATTAATAATATAATAAAATTTGATATGAATATCCCCACATTTCTGCCACAACACCATGGAAACAGTCTAGAGTTACCCGAGTAAATGCATGGTAAATTCTCCTGTTTTAGTTTGTTGAGAACATCAGCATTGTTTCGTCTGGCATTCAAATCATTTAAAATCACCCAGACTCTGATGGTTTGTGTTGGACAGCTCAGACGCTTGTTACTGGATGACAGTGCTGTTTAATAATGGTCATGTGATCGAGAGCGGTCAGCGGTAAACACATTTGCTCCGAGATCACGCTGTGCTGTCTTTAGGCCAAGCTGAAAACTGGTTTGCGTGATTCAGTTCAAATGAGCAACGCGCTTTTTGTTCCACTTTTGGCCTGTTTGCAATTTTACGTTTCTCATAAGCAAATGGCAGCACTTATCACTTAGTCGAATTGTAGCAGCACCAGAGCAACCTCTAACAAAATATAGTCGCAACCTAGAGCCCTGATACTGCTGACAAAAACATCCAGACTGACTGCTCAAGCCCCATGAGACTCATGAGAGCTCACAAATAGCATCAGCTTCATTTGAAACAGATATTTTAAGAAATATCCAGACATGTTTGGTGCAACGAAGCTTACAGAGAGAAATTCTGGCTTGATTTTTTTTTTGCCATATCAGCTAATGGTATTGCTCAAATCAATGCATCAAAATGTGATAAAAAATAAAATAAAATATCTAGACTATAAAGCCCATTCCGATCCATAACTGATGCTCCACGTGCACTGATCACACGATGACCTACATACTCCTGTCCGCTGGTTTCATATGAACACCAGCTCTAACACAAAACATGTTAAACATTTACTCCATCCTCAGACTGAACCCTCTGGATCAGTTTTAACTCTGATAAAAAGTAACTTTACAGTCAACCTCGTTGTTAACAAATGATGTGTTAGTCAATGGTGCTGACAAAGCACAGGCTTCTTGAAAGGATATTAATGACATATGAATAAAGTCTATATTTAACTCCCCTGCATACTCCAGAGCTCTTTCACACTATAAAACGCTTTCTAGGTCACACCGAGTCGAAACATTATTGCATGTCTTATGACATTCTGTTCATTTTTAGGATTTCAGAGAAAATCATTCAGTAACAAAAACAAAACAAAAAAGACATGTCTAAAGTTTGTGTAATTTCTAAATTTATTTTAGGATAGACCAATAACAAAGTAAACAGTAAACAAACTACATGTTTGTGTAATAAACCAAAATTGAAAAAAAAAATAATAAATTAAAAAGGAAAATCTATTAAGGTCTTTTCAAATGGATGTTACATCAGAAAACGAGACTGATTTTTCTTATCCGAACGAACGAACGATGGATCGATCGATCGATTCTTCTGGACCAGCTACTACATTTAGGTTAGCTTACAAACTGATGCTCATTCACTATCACCTAATACATATGCTTTATTGTTATGGCACATACAAATCTTTTATTTGCTGAAGGCTATTACTGAAAAAAAAAACATTTTGAGCAGAAAATAATGAGTTGAAGTGAGACACAATGGCAAAATCTCTCAGCTACAAGCATGACATATCTGCCATCCACGGTATGTCTTTGTTTTCCTTAAACCAATGCACCATAGTTCAATTTCTGAGTTAAATAAAGTTAAAGTAATCTAAATCCATGCTACCACAACAACAGGCCAGCATGCAACAAAGTTTGACAACATTTGGGAATGTATTTCTGCCTTTAGCTATCAATTTTAACACTGGATTAAAAAAATTCTGCAATCCATTTATTGCTGAACACGCACTCTGCTTTAAAGCATCACTGTAACTGCCTTCAAAGAAGATGAATGCAGAGAAGAGTCAGTGACCAATCTAATGACCAGTTCTCGCTCAGTAGCTCTCGTTTAAGCGCTTATTTCTAGCACTGGCTGAACCCTGCTCAGCCTGACTCTCAGAAACCAGCCGAGGGACTGGAACAGACAGCTCTCCTTGTATTTCCAGCTGATGGTGAGATGAAAGTACAGCGCAGACACTGCTGATGAAGGAGTGACATGTAGTATCCTCTGCTCTACACAATATTACAACAGTAATGTCTCGTTTTTAATTTAGTAAATCTAACTTCACTGTAAAAAAAGAGTGTCACTTTAACTGTAAAATACTGTAAAAACACTACAGGAAAAAATACTGCTAATAGGTTAACAGTATGTTCCCATACTATATACAGGGAAAAACTGTAAAAGATCTAAAAGACATTTCATGTAATTTTACAGTAAAATGCTTCAGATTTTTTTTTTTTTTTTTTTTTAGAACTAAAAGAACAAATCAATATATAATTTAGGTCAAAAAATGTAAACAGATTTTTCCATAATTCCCTGCGGGACACTCCACATTTGAAAGTATTTTGTTTAAATGCTTTGTACACTTGGGTTTTATGTTATGTTATCTTCTGTTGTTTAATGAATGTTTATTGCATTATTTATTATTTAGAACATTTCATTTATGTTGCAACAATGAACGAAATAAAAATCCCACTAGTGCTGGGCGGTATGACCAAAAATTTATATCACTGTATTTTTCAAAATTATACCGGTTTCACGGTACATGACGGTATTCTTTTTTCATGCATGACCGGGTGTTAACCATATTTTCTACTGATTGAGAGATGAAATACTGCAGTTTATTGACTTAGAATGCCCTATTTTACTGTCATTATGAGTGAATATTGTCAAAAAAATACCACACTAAATAGTGACTAAACACAACCCCGCTTAATACATGTTAACCAGGAGTCACTCTCATTTATAATCGCGCCATCGTCTGATAAAATCAATATGCATCTATGCGGTGGTTTGGTAGATATTTTGATATTATCCAAAAAAGGTCGCTAGGTTTGTCAGTATGAATATTCTATGGAAAAAGCAGCTAAAAGCGTCTGAAAGTAGCTAAATCTAGTACTAAAGTCACACTCGTGTTTGTGAGACGCGGGAGCTGATGGCAGGGGGGCGGTGGATATTTGTGGAGGTCAATGTAGATATTGTGGACGAGTTCTTCTGTGTCCTCACGTTCTATTAGTTCTACAGCTTCAGTTTCTGAACTTTCACGCTTAGTAACACATACACAGTGCAACAGTGAAAAGGGACCCCTTTCAAACAGTGTCTCGTTCCGAACGTTGTTTAAACGACATACTATTGCGTATTGCGGTATTTTAAAAATTAATATCATAACAAAAATAAACACCGGTATTCGGTATAAACCGGTATACCGCCCAGCACTAATTCAACATATTCAACCTAATTTGTATAACTGTTGTATAAATGCTGAATAGTAGACTTAGTAAACTTTTCTTGCAAGGTTAATTTTAAGTTAAACCAGCTTAACTAACATATCTTATTAGTTCTTACTAAACGCATATCAAAGCACATTAGAGCTTTTGAATATCTGCATCGTTTTTGGTCCAATTATGAAACTTTTGTACTATTTACAGTCTAAACCATCTGGGTTTTATTATATTTAAGTCATGCTCCCATGTGTTTATTTATATAGTAGACACATAAAGGGTTATATTTCCCTGAGTAACCTCACATGCACTTCCAGTGACGGAGTGTGGGCAGCGTCCAAAAGTAACAGGCCAAATCACAAGTAACTTTTTGACCCCGGTTGTGGGGGTGGAGGTCAGGTTACAGCGGCAGGAGTAATGCGGTTACTAGCTCACGGTGCTGGAAAGGATAGCAAAGACCAATTTCCAGCACAGTCCATCTCCATTAAAAGAGTCTTTCCGACAGCATCCAGAGAAACCAACAAACACTGAAGTAGGGGGGAAAAAATAAAAGCGTCATTAAGTCACTCCGCTCTCCACCAAACAAGGAGAGAGACTCAGGAATAAGGTCAATGGAGATTAAACCCAACCTCAAAAGAACAGAGTAAAACAAAAGACAACTGCAGAACAATGTCCCAGGACAGCAGCCCGGATGGACGCTGGGAGGGGGCCATGCTAACGTCAAACATACTGAACTTTACTTTAGCTAAAGGGAGGCACGAGAGGCCAGAGGGATTGTGAGGTGGTCAAGGGACACTTGGCCATTTCCTATTTTGGCCCCAGAGCTGGATCCTCCTCATTATGACAACAGCGCTGGCGTTTCACAATGCTTCTCTTTGTGTCGCCTCCTAAGCCCATGGATTCCGTGCCCATCCGCAGAGCCAATCAACTGACAGTCACTCCCAATTTACAGGCCGAATCAAGTTTCCCGCTGATGGTCCCCGGAGGCCAACGAGACGCTGGGAAAATTGATGGCCCTTTCCCATGCCGTTACAACACACAGTATGTCAACAGCCCTCATTGGACTTGGTGGAGAGGACTGTGTACAATCAACACGCTCCAAACGAGGAAGCAAGAGGCGGTTGCACATGGACTAGGCATATGAGGGTATCAAATTGTCATGTTGCGATTAATTGTTAATGCTTTCATCATGGTATACATGGTACCGTATTGGCCCGAATATAAGACGACCCCCCTTTTTCCAGATGTACCTTTTGGAAAAAGGCTTTTTAAAAACCAAATCTTGTTTTTTCTCAGTAAAACACATTGTGTCTTCAATTATTTTCATATTGCATATTTTTCCAATTTTAATTTTTGTTTTGAAAGTATGGTAAAATCTGGTAAAATGTACCAAAATCACATTTAAAAAATATACACTTTTTGATGTAAAAAAACAAAAACAGGTAGCCCATCTGAATCAGGACATTTAGGCTATCCATCTAATAGTAGCCTACCAAAATCTTATTAACAGTAGAAGTTAAATCTTACTGTAGTCTTCAAATCTGGGTACTGAGAGTTTGGTCCCATCGGCTTATACGTGACAGTCACGACTCGGTTCTTTTCTGTGTTTTACTCGCGATTTTACAACACGCATTACATTACGTATTTCATGGCACACTCGTTTTATGCGTATTTGACGCCACCTATTGTTGTGAGTGTATTATTGACATTTCAAAGTCTAGACCCTGAATATAAGACGACCTCGTTTTTTCAGATGCTTATTTCCAAGAAAAAAAACTTGTTTATAGTCGGGTCAATACGTAATCAAGTGTTGTCATAATATAACAGGTTTAATAACTTTTTCTTATAACAAAGAATTGGACATTTAAATACGATAAAGCAATACAGAAAAAATTTATAAAGTAAAAAATTCTACACTGATTAAAGTGCAAAAGAATTATAAAGAAAAATAGGTAACACTTTACAATAATGGTCTCATTAGTTAACTTTAGTTAATGCATTAACATTCACAATGAGCAATAGCTACATTTGCTACAGAAGCTATTAATATTTGCCTCCGAACAATAAAGAATCAAAACCTTTTCAAACAATATCAAGGGCATGTTGTAGTCCAGATTAAAATAAAGTTTGAAAATAAATCGCCTATTAAGTCTAAATATTTAAGTATTTGGCAAATCATTTAAATACGTTTCAGAAACAAAGTAGCGCAGCTGCTTTATTTACAGGGTTTCCGGGGTAACCGCTGCATTTCTGCTGTTGTTTCAGCGCCATCTGCTGTCAGAGAGTGAATGTCTTTCTCATCCGTGCTTGATTACATCAGAGTGCACACGTGTCTTTGACGCAGCATACAGCTGTTGTGCATTTTAAACCAGTTGATGGGAAAAGTATTCTTAAAATGCTTTTAAAAAAATCAGAATAATTTGTAATAAATAATTATTCACGGTATTTTGAAGTTCCCAAGATAACAATATTGTGCATGCTCATTACCATGATATATTGCATTACTGAATACCGGCACATGTCTAACTCGGACCAACGTCCAAAACCTCTGAATATGAACAGAGAGTGACTGAACATGGTTTAAGACATTTCCTTTGTTTTCAGAGCACGTTTGCTCATACCGTGGGTGAGTTCGAGGGCATCTCGTCGAGGCCTGCCACATGACCTGTTGTTTTAACCAGTAATCTGGGTCTTATTAGTCATGCTCCTATGTGTTTACTTTTCACATGTAATCTCCAGCTTGCCTCGTCCTGCTGTTAACTAAACAAAAACTGAGAGGAGGGGGACCCCGTGCCAGCGGACAGGGCCTAATGGGTATGGAAATATCCGGGCCTTTGTGTCCGGCGTCCAGGCGTGATCATTCAGCTAACCCTGGGCTTTAAACACGCAGTTCCTGGTGGCCATGGAGAGGCCTCCGCTCGTTAGACAAAACATGTTAAAACACTCCACAGAGACAATACAAGTTAAAGACACAGCACTACATTACTGTGCTGGAAATTGCATAAAAATGTACAAATTTGTCTTTGGAATGCAGAGGAAAGGAAATCATACCTGCAAACTCACAAGAGGTCAAAAAGGTGACATAGTTCGAAATATAAACCTTGTAGGGGGTCTGGTGGCTTACCCCCCAGAAGAAAATGTTTGAGAATTTTTGAGGAAAACTAAGACAACATCCGCTTCATGTAAAAAACACAAAAAAAACACATTTATAGCACAACATTTTTGGACAGTGCAACTCTGCTGTCATCGGTGTTCATACATCTCTTTGTGAGCAGTGGAGTAATTTATTGTTGCAAAATTTTAATGTTCACATTAGAGTGCGCATACTATCAACAAACCCCATTTTTCACTGCAGAGGAAACAGAAGCTGCATCTGAAGTGGCATTAGATGCATTTACACAGACTGTTTAATGAAGCTGAGGTGCCATAAATGCATTTACACCACAACATTTCAAATGCATAAATCATTTTATAAGATTAATGTTTTAAATATTTTTGAACATGGGTCAAAGAAACTAAGATGTCCACATCAAAATTAATTTACAAAAGTGATTTTATGTCCATAGAAAGCACATTAAATGTAAGTAAAGTGTCTACTTTTAAGGTTTCAAATAACTTTTTGGAGAATAAAATGTCAAAATTTGGTTGAAATAGTGTTACATTGTCATTCAGTGTAACACAATATTTATGTAAAAATTCAAACATTAACATTAAAATATATAAAAGAATAAGGGAGCATATTAAATCTGATTGTGTTTTAAATGAGTAAAAAATGTACAAACCTAGGATAGTGGCAAATTTTTAAAATGTAAAATTACAATAATTAGTATTTGGGGTGAAAGTAATTCATTTTTTAATATATCATAAATTGATTTTTGTTGTAAATATGCCTGACAAGATTGTTACACTGAATGACATTTAAGTGGGTCTCTTCTGTAAATCAGGGGAAAATGTATATTTATTTTTTGCTCAGAAAAGCAAAAATACAAATTGCCAATTAAATTAAACAGAAAAACTTTTATTTTCGGGGGGGGGGGGGGGGGGGGGGGGACAACAACAATTGAAAGCAGTATTACACTTAAATGATAAACCCTTTTTCGTCTTTGACACACATACAAGCTTAAAATGTTGGGAAAAATTTAATACTTTAAAATATGAAACCAAACCACCAGTAGATGATGGTAAATGACTGTTTTAGCCCTTTAAGCCCGAAAAAACTAATAAATCAAATTACTAAGCAACCCCTTTATAGAATAACACAAAATAGGTATTATTTTAAAGCTTAGAATCTCAACTTTTTAATGAATGTAATTATTCTGATCAACTCTTAACAAGCGCTGCGCAGTCCCTCTAAACCGGCGTGTACTGATTTTGAATATGTCAAAAACATCATACAGCTCAGCTAGTCATGTGTCATATGTCATTTGAAAGGTCTCATCGAGTAGAATAAAATAATTGTTTGGGGCTTTGAATAAACTGGAGCGAGTTTTTGTACAAGAAGTCACCCCCAGACCCATATGAAAATAATATATTGATGTCACCATTTTGCTTGTAACTTCATAAAACATGCTTAGATCGTGGAAAAATCTGCTCATTTTTTAGAGCAGATTCTCCTGATTAAAAAGAGCCCAAAATCAATATAATCCGTCATTTATATCTAAAGATATTCCTCAAGAATTTATAACACCCATAAAACTGCACAGTTGTAGCTTAGCAAAAAATCTAAGGTAGCTGTCATGAAGCGTTTTCGCTCGTAACTTCATAAAACATGCATATATCATAGAAAATGGCATGTCATTATTTGCAGAAAATTCTCCCGATTAAAAAGCGGCCCGCCCACTACACTATAATTAGACGCTGCGGCTCAAATCTGTCACTCGTTCACAGAATTAGTATTTTCTGTACGGTGAATGGCACGTAGCGCACTATAGGGAATAAGGGGGAACGAATCAGACCCGACAGCACGGAGCGGATCATATGCGTGAGTCGGCAAAGACCACAAAACGTATTGGACCCATTTGAATTCTACACTGAATGTAGGGCTGGGCGATATGGCGAAAAATTTAATTCTTTATTTTTTCAGAACGTTTGACTGATCCTCAATTTTTACGATTTTTTAACTAGTCAGCTTGAAAATGTAACTACAACATGATTCAAGTAACTTTTTCTTTATTAACCCTCTAGGTAAGAAAATTCTATTCCAAGCACACCACATGAAGTTGTCAACATGATGTAAATGTTAAAGTGGTCATATGATGCGATTTAAAGGGGTCTTTCTCTTTGGAGTGTTACAAGCTGATGCATATGCATATATAAGATCCCTGAAGTTGCAAAGACTAAAGTCTCAAAACCAAAGGGATATTCTTTATCAAAGTTAAGTCTCTGCCACACCCCCCTAAAACGGCTAGTTCTAACACGCCCCCACATATCTAAATCACTATCTGGGAAGATTTGCATAAATGTCGCCCAAATGTTAACGCAAAGAAAGAGGGCGTGGTTTCAGTAACAGCAGTAGTGTTGAAGCAGCATGTCAGGGAGACGCTGTGTGTTTCAGTGCGAAAGCAAAAGCACTTTATTTGCCCTTCCGGAAGTAGATGCAATTAGGAATCATTGTTAAGATTTATTTACAACCGACAGCACAACCCAGATGCTCGGAATTGGTACACGCCATTTTATGGAAAAAAAAAAAAAAAGGGTTTCAATTCCCGACTTTGCTAGACAATCTGGCGCTTCTGAATCACCGACTGTAAGTATGTTTTGTTATTAGTTTAAGTATTTTCTATTGACTGTTAAAATGCGGAGTTTTGCGCAGCGCAGAGTTAATGGTCATGTGTGTGAGTGTGGAGGGTGTGAGAGTGTGTGTGGTGTGTGTGTGTGTGAGAGGGGGAACAGGGTCAAGCACAGGAGAGGGAAACTGTCTGTTCAGCAAAGCATAGCACGTCAGCTGTCTTTACCGCGGCTTGTGTACTGCATCATCATTGTGTCTGTCACGTGACTCTGTTGCCGTTTTGGGGCTTGAACTGATGGTAAAACTAACACATTATTAACTGTCTTGATATTTACTTTGAAAGTGGAAACGATTATGGTAAGGGGCGTTATATTTACGACGAGTGCTTGCGGTGTTCGACCAATCAAAATGCACTGTGTCAGCTGGCCAATCAAGACGAGACGGCGCTGTGTCGACAAGGAGGGACTTTGTTGAAAAATACGTGTTTGAGAGAGGCGTGGGAGGGCATAGAGGACCTAAAAATTGTACAGTTTTGAAAATAATGGGTTTTGAAACATTAAAAGCATTGTCAACAGTATTCTTTACACCAATACACAAAAATAATGATCGTAAAATAGCATAATATGACCCTTTAAACAAATCACATGTTAAATATCTTTGCAGAAAAGATAAATGAACTACAACTACATCCTGTACTATCTTGTCTTATACATGTTATATGTTCAGAAATAATACGAGGAAATGCTTTAAAAAAAATCTCAAAAGTCAAGGTAATTCAATATTAAAATGACTGAAGGTATAACACCAGTAGACTATCATTCACTATAATGCTGCTGTAAAAACAGCAGCAGCTTTCAGTCAGTCAGCATCATGCAGACATCAAATATCAGACATACAGTAGTAGTTCTATACAGGTTTTTTATTCGATTGCGCTGCTTTTCCATTGTTTTTCTATGTGAACATGGGATGTGTTTGACTGTTGCACTCGTGTCTCTTGCAGTGTCTCATGCATGAAACGGCATTCTAAAAACGCTGTCCTCAAGTTAAGAGAAGTTTAACTCTCATTTTCTTGCATGTTTTTCCTATTCCACTGCAGCGTCGCATCTTTATCAACACAAAAGCGCATTCTGTGTGAATGGCACCTAGCGATATACGGAGCGAGTCACATGGATTGATCTTTTTCAACATTATCATTGGTATATTGTCAAAGTGTCTAATTCTAATGTTTGGTAATATTTCTATTCAAAATTGTGAATCATTCAATTTCTAAAAAAATTAAATCGTGGCAAAACATTAAATACATGTAATTTAAACAATTTAATAATCGACAAATCAGAAAAAAAATAGAAACTAAATGAATGCTATATTTGTACATTTAGATTTTCATTTAACATTTAGCAGATGCGTTTATCCACAGAACCTTACAAATGAAGAGAACAAATAGAGGTTAGTTTTAGGGGTGCTCCATTGATCGGTCCGATCACTATAAGCCGATAATCACCATTGGGATGTTTGAATCGGCGGTCTATAAAACAAAATTCGGACGGATTCTAAAAGCCTGAGATGGACGCTGCCGTGAGAGGTTTGGCATTACATGCAGCGGCACCGTCTCAGTCTCAGTCTGGCGTGGGTGAAATAATTATAATGCTTTAGGTGAGGTACAATTAATATTTTTTCATTAAATAACTTAAGTAATTAGAAACATTTCTGTGAGACAATTTCACAAACAGCGTGAGTAAATCACCACGCGCTCTCTCTCTCTCTCAAAATACGCAAATGGCTTCAAAAAACTCACATGCATCCTGCTCTATCAGTGCGTATGTGGTGCGTATTTTTTCCGCGCTCATGTTAAAGGATTAAAGCGTTCACACTGCACACGGTTGTGGTGCGGCAGTGCGTTCCAGTAGTGGTGCGTCTGCAGTAGTGCAGAGATCGTTTCCGCACAGAGTTTATTTTTGCTGCGCTGCAAGCACTGAATTAAAGTAACAACGCATTTTTTGCAGTAAATATGAACATGAATTGACACAAAAATGCATATTATTAAAGTCTACTGTTTCACAGTCAACACATAGGCTATGGCTTTTGGCTAGGTTTAAAGCAAAAGAGCACTTTTAGATAAACAAGGAAATCATTTAAAGTCTGACGAAACGCAGGATTGCGTGTAATAAAGATTAAAGGCCAAAGAAAAGGCACATAGAGCTTCTGTTCTGTCAGTGGTAAGTTTTAATTTCGATGTTTGTGATAACGAGAAAAGTGGTTTAATGTTTTGCTTTGCAACTTAATATATAAATCTAAAGTTAAATGCAAAGTGAAAAGCATTGAATTAATTGTATGAAAGTTTGTATTACTGTACTGTGTAAAAAAAGCATTTTCAGTGACAATGTTTGGTTTTGAAATCAAAATAATGGATAAATGTTGTGTTTGTGGTAAACAGCTACGGATGAGGAGCAGACTCCTGTGTGAAAGCACAGTCCGTGCTGTTCCTGTACCGCAAATGGACTACATACGCACTGCAAACGGAGTATGTGCGAACCTCACATACAGCTCACAAATCAGGCTTGCGCGTGTAGCTATTGTGCACAATTACACGATTGTTAAAAACCAAAAAAAATACAGTGCCTGTTCAACATTTAGGTGAGATGAAATATATTTGAAAAATGTTCAACAACACAAAAATAGCCCCTGCCCTCCACCATCAAAAAAAAAATCACTCACAAGAGTCAACTAAGAGAGGAATTCCCCCCATTTCAACAATGAAATTCAGGCCCTGAATAAATGTCTAAAATCCAGACTGGAGTATCACTATATCTAGTTATAAATGATAAAAAGAAGGCTTTTAAAAGATTGGTATCGGCAGATACTGCTTTCTGTGATCAGCGATCTGCCTCAAAAATCCTGATCGGAGCACCCCTAGTTATTTTATTTATGTATTTATTTTTTATTAAATTAGACCAAAACAAATAGAACAGAACAGAACAGAATAGAATAGAATATATTTTATAGCGAGATGGATGAGACTGTGGCTGTCACACACTGTCAAATGTGGCTTTACCAAGCTCAACGGCTCTGGGCCAAACTGTGATATTAAAGAAATGCTATTGGCTATTTAAAAACCTGTCTTCCTGTTTCAGTTGAAATTACGTCAACACATAGAATAACGCTGCATGTTTCAAAGCACTTCAGTGGACCTTTAAAAACACAGCTGCAGTTTCTGTGTATTGTAATTAATTGTGAGAATGTTTTTTTTGTGCAAGACGTGTACAGAGCACTACCTCTGTTCTGTCCCTTTTATATTTATATATAAAAAGCTTCCTCAAACAGAGCACTAGCATTAGGTGTGAACAGGCCTTCACTCAGACAGAAATGTACGTGCTAGTACAGAAAACACCACAAAAACGCTAAATTTATCCTCTATAAGTGAAGCGTAAGACTGCAATAAACGCAGTTTTAAGAAGTGTCACATTTCACACTCAAACGCCACTGAGCGAGGACGCCACATACACCCTAGATCTTTATTTTAGCCTGCCGCGGACTCCCATGAGAGGCTATATTTGTCACAATAAAGCTCCAGAGGACCTCACGAGTCTTTGGGAGTCTTCTTACAAGCATGAGCTCGTCGAGTGGACATTTCCAACAGGAACAGTGCCAGTCAAGAGCGTGTTTGATGAGCGCCAGCTCAGCACTGAAGTCATTCTGGCCCTAGATGTTGGTCTGTAGCTAATTTGAGGGCAGCCCTGGAAAGGTCAGTTTTAGAGATCTGACAGGCCACCGTTAACAGAGACAGGCCAATGAATCACATGCTCTTTATAGGACACGAACGAAACATTAGACACTTCATAAAACCAAAACGCGCTGCATAATCACACAGAACGTATTTTACCTGCTAAGAAAACTACTTGGCGTGAACATTCAATGTTTCACTAAATCAACCATCAAAAATCAATTAAAAGGGTTTTAATTTATCTCAAGAGCTGATCAATATTTAAGATGGAATAGCTTCAATCTATTTTTGAAACAAAGATGTGGTGGTTTATTTTTCAATGTATTTTTTAAATATAGCCGTTAGTTCCGGTCGTCAAATCAGAGTCTAACAGCACTGCTTCACTCACTCCACATGTCCGTGTTTGTCCAAGACCGTCAGTGTGCATTAGCGGTAGGGGTTTTCAGGGACTCTTTCAGCAGTAAAAAGGTAACCGTCTTACTATTTTTGTAACATGCCATTTTTTGAATTAGTAATGGAGGATTGGACCCATCTTAAATAGCAACAGCAGATCTTGAATCCAAGGTGTAAGAAAGTAGTTCCACACACAAGAGGATCTTTGGGATGCACCTTGGGTCTTTCCGTACTTATTTACGAGTCTGTTAAACTGTTTCACCATATGTTAGCCAACAAACAAACATACACACTACCGAGCAGATATTTGAGGTCAGTAAGAGTTGCTCTTTTTTTTCTTTTTAAGTTTCTTATTTTCAATCAATTTGATCCAAAATACACTAAAAACAGAGACATATTTGAAATTAACCGTGAAATATTTATCACAATTTTGAATAACTGTTTCCTATAATAATATATTGTAAAATGTAATTTATTCCTGGGATGTAAAGCTGAATATTCAAAAGAAAATCCTTTATTTGAAACCTTTTGTAACTTTATAAAAGGTCTTTACTGTCACTTTAAATCAATTTAATGTGTCCTTGTGGAATAAAAGTATTAATTTATTTTACAAAACACAGCCTTTATGTAAAGAAACTTTCTTGACCTTGACCCACAAGTTCAACAAACCATTTAATCTGACACTCTTGTTCTACTAAATCAATGGCCTGTTATATTTTCTCTTCTAGAGGTAGTAGTAGTACCTTCTCCAGCATTGCGCCAGCCATCTATGCTTAATAAGAGTGGCCAAAGCCCCGCCACATCCGCTGGAAACGCAAACAAATTAATTACGATTCTGTGGGCTGGGAACACCCAATGGAAGCACACCAACTGTGTCAAGCACACAGGAATCTCCAGACCCCAGCGCGGACACACCGGACAGCGCTGGAAAACCACGCCGCTGTTTCTCAATGCCAAGCTCCGATTGCAGATCTGCTGAGAAATATTAAGCAATTCAGTCCGCATTCACAAATGACTACTGTAATGTAGGTCCACAAAGGTCCACTCTTTGGAAATCATCTAGTCTTGGAAGAAAGTTTGCTGCAACAAATGTAAACAAAAACCACAAGGGCCAATTTACATTTTTCACTTCATGCATTTTCTCTGATCCAGTTTGTTAAAACTCCACCACATAGCCTAAATGTGTTTCTGCAAAACAAATATAAATCCAATCTTCAATTCCCACGCTATTTGCAAATTCAACACAGTTGAGTGCCAGATGCATTTGCATGCATGAGTCTCAAACTACCTCCTGAAGAGGTTTGTACGATCAGACTGCAATCTGCGTTTCGAAACACCATCCAGTCAAAGAAAATGCATGAAGCGGCCAAGCGTAAACTGACCCAAAATTACGCTGCTTTAAAGGGATCCCTGGGTATTAAGACTTGTGTTGCTTAATATAACGTAAATTATGTCTCTTCCTGAAATATGTAGTAGAAGACCCATTAAAGATTTCTGTTATTTAAAAAAAATCAACATGGTTTTTGGACTATGGGGGGCATCATTATTCTGACGACGTAAAATGGTTGCACTCGGTGAGCTACTGCCGCTACCTGTTGCTAATTTTACCACAACCCTACTCGGAAAATAAAATACTGTTATGATGACCACAGCTACTGAAAGAGCTTACAGGTGGAGACGGATAAGCATAGGCTTAAACCAAATGCTGTACCATCGATTTTTCCCCACATGGAGTCTAAACGCCCCGGATCTCAAGGAACATCTGCGCTGAGAAACTCCACTAGCGGCCGCGCGTCATGATTAGCGTCGGCATGTTTACAGGATAACATAGCGTTTCTCAGCAGTTTGTAAGCTCGTTCAGCAGCTGTGGTCTACTAAAAGACTCAAAGGCATCAGGACTAAAGTGGAGTGAAAAAAGAAGCGGGTCTTTAGGAAGTTTTATTCGTCCACAGGCATCTTCCCATTCTTTTCTCCTCTTCTTGTGAAGTCTTGCATTGCTTCTCTTGTTGCCCTTCGACTGAAAATTACAACCAAAAGTCACACAATGTGATATCGTATCAGTATTTTATCTTCTGAGTTGTGTATTCTGAGTTGTGTTGCGGTAAAAAGCCAAAGACTATAGAAATAAGCGCCAGTAGCTCACCGAGTGCAACCATTTGACGTAGAATGTACTGTGCACATAAAATAATGGCGCCCCCAATATAAACCATGTCGATTTTTTAAAATAACATACATCTTTCATGGGGTTTCTACTATATATTTAAATAAGAGACATAATTTACGTTATATCAAGCTATACATGTCTTAATACCCGTGGATCCCTTTAAGGTTTTCTCTGCGAGCTCAACAGCTGTCAAGCTATTAATAAACTTTGCATAATATGGACCCCCAATGTCACTTTTTTCCCCGTGTTTCAATACGTTCACCTGCCCCACTGAGGCAATATCAGCCAGGCTGACTCCCACGAAAAGTCAAAACATTGTGACTCTGTGGCATCAAAACATTACCGTGTTTGTTTGAGAATCCCAACCAGCCCAACACAGCAATACCAGCTCAACCAATTGTGAGTTTGGAGCAGAAGAATTCAATTAGCTGTCTAGTAAAAGACTGGCAGAGTGTTTGGGAAACCAGTTCGAAAACAACCATTATTATATTCTATTTTGGTGCCGACAGTGGTGCATAACTTCCACACTTTCTCACGTTTAACATAATCAAAAACAGCTCATGGAGATGCACTGATCTCTGAACAAAAACATTTTCAGCGGATGAGTTGTCCTACTATTACTCAAGCCGGAGAACATCTGCTTCAACAGCAGTGTCAGAAAGGGGCACGGTTCAACACCTGTTGTTCTCCTCAGGACTGTTTCACCTGTAACAGTGACTCCAGCACACACGAACACACAATGACTGATGCTCCTGTTCTCACCTGAGGGGAACAGCGGTAAATGAATAAGCTCAGTGACGTAAAACATGGTTTGGAGTCACTGTGAATCCCTATATGGCTCAGAAACACCCAAGAGAGAGACAACAAAACTGGGAAAACAACCAGGTAACATCATGTGACTAACCATACTCGAACACTTTTGCTATGTACATGTTTCAATATTAATCTCTCAAATTTAAACATGTCATGTACTAGTTATTTATATAGTAAATAATGAGACAGGAAATTACAAGTTTTAAACTAGTGCGGTCAAATTATTAATCGTGATTAACTGCATCCAAAATAAAAGTTTTTGTTTGTGTGTAATGGGTATATTTATTAAGTATATAAATACACACACATACATATATATTTAGCAAATATTTACATGCATTTATATAATTTATATTATATATGTATATAAACATAACATTTCTTTTAAATGTATGCATGTTATATACACAAATAATGATAGCACGTCACACACACACACACACTGATTACGTAAAGGAAAACTTTTATTTTGGATGTAATCATTTTGTGTGCTCGGAGGAGACTTTAGTAACTCTCAAGTATTATCCTGGAAAACGGAGCTCACAAAGGCACGCAGGTTTTTCTTTAGGGTTCAGCTGCCATTCATCTCTCATTATCTTTACAGTCTCAAAGCCTGCAGCTCATATTGCAGCAAATCCTGCTTTCTCACATGATGATATTCACACATCACCATAATAACACCGAGCTGATCATGAGACCCGGCCTCCAACAACACACATATGCAACATTAGAAACACACGCGTGACCCTGAAACACAAAACCAGTCACAAGGGTCAATTTCTTGAAAATGAGATTTCTACATCATCTAGGAGCAGAATAAATGAGCTCTCCATTGCGCATGTTTGTTAGGATATGACGATATTTGGTAGAGATACAACTGTTAGAAAATCTGGAATCTGAGGGTGCAGAAAAATCTAAATATTGAGAAAATCATCTTTAAAGTTGTCCAGATGAAGTTCTTAGCAATGCATATTACTAATCAAAAGTTAAGTTTTGATCTAACGATAGAAAATCCATATAATATCTTCATGGAATCTTTACTTAATATCCTAATGATTTTTGGCATGAAATAAAAATGTATAATTGTGCCCCATACAGTGTATTGTTGGCTATTGCTACAAATATCCCCCAGCGACTTAACACTGCTGTGTTGTCACACAGGAGACCGACTAACAACAGCGATATAAACATACGCAAAAAATAACGGGGAAAAATATACAATCAGATGTTTGTTTGTTTGTCAGTTAAAGTTGTGATTGTTAAATTAGATGTCAGTTTATTCGTACGCTTTTGAATAGTTTAGCCTGCACTTTTAAACGGTTCTTCCTGATCAGCAGAAATACAGAAACCGTTGAAGAATGTTTAAACCGCCTGCATTATAACCGTCACTCGCTGGAAGACTGCACTACATTTCCTCACACTTACAACACGTCCTTATCTGTCACACACACGCGTTACAAAGCAAGGAGCTCTGTCCGAGAGAAGTTTAGCTAACGTTATATCGCTACTGTGTAAAGTTTCTCCGAATGCATCTTGCGACAGAAACGCGTCTGAAGAGGAGCTCTGGAGAGATGGTCACCTGCTGTGTGAAGCGTTCAGGTCCGCAGCAGCCCCTCCGTGTTCAGCGCCCGGACTCTCGCTGCTCTTTAAAGAGCTCCTCATCCACTCCTGAGCACTAGCGCACGGATTATCGCTGGCGTTGTGTCCGAGCGGCGGCTCGGCGAGGCTCTGCTGCAGCAAGGCGGTCTGGATCGAGCCGGGACCGGACACCGTGAGGAAGTGCAGCGCTGCGGTCCCGCTCTCGCATTTCTCCAGATCCACACTCCTCACCTTCCGCCTCCACTGCGAACTCTCCCCGGCATTTCTCTTCGCTTTCCCGCTGCTGTTCGACAGTGTGGAGCTGCTGGAACTGCCCTGAAGTCCGTTCCCGACGTGTGTGCCGCTACTGGAGTCTAATAATCCGCCTAACGACGACGCACGGCTCCCCGCCGTCGCCATTTTCTGTCCTGAATTTTTGCCACTTAATAGATTCTATGAGAGAGGGAGTGGCGGGAATTTGGGGGAGGGTGAGAGGGAGGGGCTTCCGGATCGATGGGCGGAGTCGTCTGCGAAAAGTGGGAAGGGCTAAGGGAAGGACTTACCTGCTATGTGCACGGTGTCACAGAAATTAAAGGGGTCTTGATCTTTTAAAATTTATGTCGCAAACTATGAAAACATACTGTAACAATTTTTCAGAACTCAAAACTCCCAGTCCTAAGAAAATCATTTATTTATTTATCGGGTAGGCGTATTATTTATTATATTTATATTATTATTATTTATATAAATTTCGACACAAAATTTCCAGACATCTTCTCAGCAAGCTTAATGACTTGAGGTATCATTGAAGTATCAAAATTACAATGAAGGAGGGACTCAAGACCAATATGAAGAATTGGCAGTGGCCTCTTTGAACAGAACCCTTTAAAGGGGTCATATGATGTGATTTCAATTGTTCCGTTCTCTTTGGAGTGTTACAAGCGCTTGGTGCATAAAAAAGATCTGTAAAATTGCAAAGACTAAAATCTCAAACTTAAAGAGATATTCTTTAAAAAAGTTAAAAGTCAGCCACGCCTACCTAAAACAGCACGTTCTAACACGCCCCCACATACAGTATCTACATCACTATGTGGGAAGATTTGCATAAAGCCACCCAAATGTTCACGCAAAGAAAGCAGGCGTAACTTTATGCTCGCGTCGTATGTGCTGCGGCAGACATGTCCTGAAAAAAAAAAAAGGCGCTGGTGTTCGTTTGAAGAGCGAAACTACTGTTTTTGGTCTTCCAAAAAGAGGACGATACGCTTCGCAGGCTGAGATGGCATCCGTGATGGTGCTGGAGGGAATAACATCAATTTCACGTGGACGAAGCGGAGGCCAGCCGCCTCGCCTCACGCTAAGCCGGGGCTTTCGCTCACGCTCGGCCGCTGTGTTTTTCGTTGCCACTGATGTTTCAAACGCGAGTTCTGAGCAGTGTAGAGTAGCACTTGTAGTTTGTCATTTCTCCGATCACAAACGCAGACAGAGTTTTATATTTACGCGGCGCGATGCAACGCAACACATAAAAAGACATTATAAGTCATTATAATCAGTAATTATGTCCCCACTGGATGCAACAAATGCCTCGTTTATAATGGGTTTTAATGTTGATGTCTCGTCGCTCCGGCCGGACACGGCATCACAGTATGGTGAGGGGCGTAACATTTTCGTCACACACTTGAGGTATTCGGCCAATCACAACGCACTGGATAGATGGCCAATCACAGCACACCTCGCTTTTCAAGCCGATGAGCTTGTAAAAATCGACGCGTTTCAGAGGCGGGGCATAGAGGAGAAACAATAATGTACAGTATGTGGAAAATAATGTTTTTTTAACTTTAAACCGCATAAACACATTTCATTACACCAAATACACAAAATAATGTTATTTTTAGCAGCATCATATGACACCTTTAAGAAACCAATTAGCAACACATTAAAAAGTACCTAGTAACTGTTTAACAGCTCTGGCAACCCAGTATACCATATTGATGTGATTTTGGTAAAAAAAAAAAAAGGATATTTCTTTGTCGTTTTTTAACTTCTGACAAAGAAGACAATTTTCATAGCAATAAATAAAACAAAAGGAAGAGCAAAAAAATGTGCATGCGTGTCATAGAGAATTATGGGAGATGTAGTTTTGTTGCGAATGTCAACTCATGAGCAGTCCATTTTGGCAAATGTTATCATTATTGTTCATCACCATCATATGAATTGAGTACACCTGCTTTAAAGTTCGGGAAAAAAACAGTTGAAATTAAATACTGAGTTTAAAAGAAAATTTGACAGATAATAACAGCATTCATGTGTGCTCATGAATACAATCATTCAAAGACAGTATAAGCATTAAAAAGGGCTCATTCTAAAATCAAACAGAAACTCAAATTCATTATCACATCTGCCCGCAGTTTGATCAGCAAAAGTGGCCCATCTAATTACAACAAGCAGTGAGAAGTTAGTAGGTTACTTTAGAATTGTAGGATACTTTAATTCCTATACATCAGAAGAAGAAGATGATATTGTTTCCAACTGACTTAAGCATCACATGAATGAGGAAAGATGCTTTGTGTAGCACCAAAGGCTCTCCGCAAACTTCTGAAGCTCCTAAGGCTAAATTGTTAAATTTGTCATTTATGATGGCAACAGTCAGAGATCAATAAACAATTTCAAAGAAGTGTGTACTTGCAAAAACTATATATCAGACACTTAAATCTGCTCTGGCCCCATCATTGCTGCAATGACTTGTACACTCTAAAAAAATCACAGAAAAATAGGGCACAATGTACTGCATTCGTATGAATCAATTTTCCATGTTATTTATTTGAGTTTGAATTTTGCACTGCATTGCGCTGTGCTTTAGAGTTCATGGAAATGTCCACAAAATTAATGGATAATGTACCTGGAAGAAAATTACCATTCTGTTTTTTTAAACAGTGATCATTACAAGCGGTTTTTATAAAAAAAACAAACAAACAAACAAACATGGGTTTTACACACAAATGCATTATTTTTCAGGGTAGATCTGACCTTTCAGAGGGTTTCCATCCCTCATGGGAAGCCTCCTTTCTAGCAATCTGGCATATAGTCTTAATTGTTCTGGCCCAGGGCAGAAGCTACGCAAGCAGTTAACGTTGCAAACACTGTACATCACTTTGATGGGCCGAGATGTTAAACTGCTGTGCTGTACTGTAGGTTCTTGGCTTTTAGTTCTGTCACGTGAAAGAGTGTTCAACCGATTTAATCAACAACATCTGAACATTTATTTAATTATTTGACTGGATTACACTTAAAATGTTATTTCTCTCATTTCTCTCCTCAAAGAGAGCACTTTAACTAAGAAAACGTATCTTACCTTTGTTTTATTTTTAATTCATCAACAAAACCTCTGGAAAATCAATGAAAAACACTGTTACACAACTTAATCCTGACACCAACCAAAAGTGTACTTTAGTTTAAATCATGACAAGAGATTATTAAAATGTAATTATTTAAAACATACTTCAAAGTAAAACTTTTAAATAGATAATATTACAAAAGAGTATACTTTAGTGTGTTAAGAAGCAGTCATGAAAGTCTAAGTGACATTATATCATGTATATTTTTATTTTAAAGAACACTACAAGTGCACATTCAATAAATGAAAAAAAAAAAAAACATGGAAGATAAGTGCATTAAATGCATTTTTTTCTGGGTTTAAAAATCATGGTGTATTGATTGTGCATGTATTTTTTTGTCTGAATTGCAAGCGGTGGAAAATCACTGCAATCAGCAAAAATGGGTTTTTGAAAGCAGAAGTCCTGTTGGTTGAGAACTGGTTTAGGGCGAGGGCTGCTGCATGGAGGAAGCACTTTCCTGTTCAAGTAGATTCACTCCATCAGTAAGCACTATTCTTAGCCAGTCAGGCTTCCTGCA
Source organism: Sinocyclocheilus anophthalmus (assembly GCA_018155175.1). Classification (NCBI taxonomy): domain Eukaryota; kingdom Metazoa; phylum Chordata; class Actinopteri; order Cypriniformes; family Cyprinidae; genus Sinocyclocheilus; species Sinocyclocheilus anophthalmus. The sequence continues at coordinate 70,845 of JADLZN010007629.1, read as the reverse complement.
GCTTCTGCATTTCCTGCTCACGTTGACCACGACACACAGTATTTCTGCCTCAACGTGTGCAGTGTCAGCACTACTGATCCCAAGTGTGGGTTAAACCAGATGAGAAAGACAAAAATGGTGAGTAATGAATAAAACAACGGTGCAAGGAAAAAGCACAGGCCTAAAAGTCCTTATAGAGCTTTCAGTTCAGGAGTATTCTTTGCACTGATTTACAGAGAAAACTGCCAGAATTTATTAGGCCCTGTTCTTAAGGGTTACATTAAATATACACTGTAAAAATTGTTATTTTAACAGTAAAAGACTGTAAAAATGCTACAGTAAAAACCTGTTAACTGGTTAACAGTAAGTTTCCATACTATATTTGGTGAATAAATGTAATTACATTTAATGTAATTTTACAGTAAAATACTGTTAAAAATACGGTCTTTGGTTCATCATGTGACTTTCTCATCACCACCAGTTTTTGGTGGTTATCAGTGCATTACAATGGTTCAAAACAGATATTAACACTTCAATATGTTGGTTTATTAACATTACATCAGTTAATGAAATGCGGTATTTTATTGGCAATTTAAGTTAAGTCTGTAAAACCTAAAATGTTGCTACCCTATTTTTTACGGTGAAGTTCTGGCAACCACAGCTGCCGGTATTTTACCGTAAATTTCAAAAAAGTATTTTTTTTACAATGTACTTTTCTGATTTTTACTGAGAGTTACAGATTGTGTCCTATTTAATGCCAAGTGAGAGATTAGAGAAAATCATGCTTAATTTCCACAAGTAAAATAAAATGCTATTGCAGCAGAAGTAAACAAGACGAAAGACTTCCTGAACTTCCCACAGAAACAAACGACTGCAAACAAAGAGCTGTCTGGTGAACCTAAGTGTTTAACACTCTTAAGCACAAAAAGTGTAACATTTTAAATAACATATTCAAATGCAAATTCACATATGGGTAAAATACAATGAATTCACAACATTTGCATATTCATGTTATTTACATTATTCACGTGTTATTTACATCATTACATCATTTAACTTGTATTTAATATGGGATTTCCATTTTAATCCACAGTCATCTAGAAACCTTTCTAGAGTTAAACACTATGGCAGCTAATTCATCAGTCGGCAGCCTATAAGGGCACCACATGCATCATCAAATAAAACTAGAAAAATGAAAAAGTGTTTTAAAGAAAATTCCCTAACAACAGGTATATGAGCGCCAAGACATTGCTCGATGATGCACACAAACACACAGCTCTCAAACTTCATTTGCATTTAGGCTATTCACATATGCAGGCAAGTCAAGTTTGAAAATGCAGAAGTGCACATGGCATTTGAAAGCTACTGCAGAGGGGAAAATGCACTAGGCACTGATTTACTAGTCTGTATTGATAAAGTCTGCATTAAATAAAAATTGACACATTAATGCATGAAAAGTTTCTTAATGCATGATAATCCTATTGTGAATGATTCATCTGTTAATGCATCTTTTATTGTTATTGTATTTTACAGTACTGCCACATCTGTTATTTGATGTAAGGGTAAATTTCACACGAGAGTTGGAAAAAACATTCAATGGAAATCTTCCTGTGGAATATCACATAAACAGAGCACCAATGCACAAAGCAGTGCCTTTCCAGAGAAATAGGGGGCCAGTTTGGTCAAAGGCAGGAAACAGCTTTGTGGATAGACATGATTGTTTCTAGCTAATGAAAGGAAAATTGTGACGCAAAGAGTTGTGATGTGAATCGGGGTGGGTGGGTGTACGTCCTTGTGCGATAGCTTTACTTTGATAAACTGGAAGGTTAAACCGCACCCCTGATGGGTGGATTGTATCTGTAATATCATTGTATCTGTCTGTAATAACTCCTGCAGACTGGTGGCATAACTAAGGGATTCAAAAAGTCAAATATATAAAGCGCTCATGTAAACTATTTCATTTGTAAGAAATTAAAGGGGTCATATGATGCTGCTAAAACGAACATTATTTTGTGTATTTGGTGTAATGAAATGTGTTTATGTGGTTTAAGGTTAAAAAAACACATTATTTTCCACATACGGTACATTATTGTTGCTCCTCTATGCCCGCCTTTCTGAAACGCGTCGATTTTTACAAAGCTCATTGGTCTGAAAAAGTAAGGTGTGCTCTGATTGGCCAGCTATCCAGTGCATTGTGATTGGCCGAATTCCTCAAGCGTGTGACGGAAATGTTACGCCCCTCACCATACTGTGATGCCCTGTCCAGCCGGCGAGACGAGACATAAACATTAAAACCCATTATAAACGAGGCATTTGTTGCATCCAGTGGGGACATAATTACTGATTATAATGACTTATACTGTCTTTTTACGCGTTGCATTGCATCGTGCCGCGTAAACATAAAACTATGTCTGCATTTATGATCGGAGAAATGACAAACAAGGCTACTTCTCCCCTGCCAAATCTCGCTTTAATATATAAATAGTAACACTCTTTAAATAGAAAAAACACGTACTTACAGGCTGTGGAGTCAGAACAGCCTCAGCATTGTAGTCTACCTCCTCCGGATCATGACACATCCTCCTATAAATGCGTCTGCAATATACTGACATATTTCGGTTGAGGTGATATCGGGACAGTGTTTTAATATAACTTGAACCCCTTGATTTCTAGTCGTGTCCTCTTTTGGAAGACCAAACAAAGTAGTTTCGCTTTCACAACAAAGCACAGCGTCATCAACAATACTACATGACGAGATATAAAGTAAACTGCCTTCTTCCTTCCTTTTTGTTGTTGAACATTTGGTGAGGCGATCTGCAAATCTGTCTTCCCACATAGTGATGTAGACATGTGGGGGCGTGTTAGAACGAGGAGTTTTTAGTAGGTGTGGCCTGACATCTTAACTTTTTAACAAATATCTCTTTGGATTTGAGACTTTAGTCTTTGCAACTTTACAGATCTTCTTTATGCACCAAGAGCTTGTTACACTCCAAAGAGAAAGGAACAATTTAAATCGCATCATATGTCCCCTTTAATATAATTACATGGTTAAATGTGCTGTCAAATAATTGGGTGAAATGACCTAATATGACTTTGACTTTAATTAATATCACCTATATTATCTTGATTCTAATATGATTGATCGTTTTATAAGAAATTGTTTTACTGGTTTTAATCAGTTGAACATTGTCAGGAAAAGCAGGCTTGTCTTTATTTATGCTGTTTGAAGGTCCAGACACAAATAAATATCCAGACCTCACAGCAGCACATCTGGAAGATTAAATTGGCTTTAACGCTTTTGTGAGAAATCTCTTAGTTAAGAAAACGTTTAGTAACATTTGACTTTTTACTGTAAGTTTCTTGCAAATCAAAGCCTGTATATGCAACAGCTGTGAGTGTGAGTGTTTCACAGTCTTATTGCTCTGCACTCAAAAAAATATGTCCTGCTTGCTAAATATAGGTCTAATGTACTACATTTAGCTAATGCAACTGCATATTTTCAGCTGCATAGGTTTCTGTTATGTTTTGAAGATTACCATTGTAGTAAAGAGATTGTGTTTAGATTAAAGCAATTATTTGGTGGCCTGTTTCTTCTTCCGTTATGCTTTCTGTCAAAACCATGCAGTACATATTGTTAAAAATTTGACTGGTAAAAATGCACTGTTATTCATATTTATTGTTTTACTTATTTGGTTTTCAAATGTAAGTTGCGTTAAATTTTAATTGAATGTTAAGAAACATTTGGGCTTTCATGAAAACTATTGCATTGTATTGGAGGCAATTTCATGTTCGTTTTTTGTCAGAAAGCTTTCTGAGGACAGACTGGTATTTTATATAATAACAGCAGTTGCTGTTTCACTACCCTGGGGAAGTGAAGCGTGGCCCTGCTTGACAATGAGCGAAGAGTAATATGGAGGGAACTGACCTCTCACATCAGGATCCCCCACCCTCTCCCATTTGGGTGTGTGTGTGTGTGTGGTGTGTGTGTGTGTGTGTGTGTGTTTGTTTATCTCTTGCTTTCATTCTGATTAGTTAGTTAAACAGTTCTTGATTCTTGTTGGATTTGTGTATAACTCCAGTGCTTGATTATTTAATGCATCAATTGAAACAACTAAGAATGCTGAAAGCATATTGTGAATGAACCCATATGGCAAATATATTAGCATAAAGTTTTTGGCAATTTTTATATATTTAGAAATCCTGTAACTGAAAATCTCTTCTTTGTCGTATGGGAACGCAGGGAAGCGCTGGTTTTCATCTACTCCCACCTGTTTTTCTTCTGAAGCTCAGTGCCTGGTACAGAGCCTCATCTCCCTCCTCCTCCACGAGAGTCCTGTTACCAAAACAACCAGCGAGAGCATGTGAGGCTTTACAGCTTATACAGTGGCCACACATCACTGCTCTATAGCTCTTGTTTTACAGCTTTTGACAATTGCTAAGATGCGATTTCTGGAACTGTGACTCTTTCTCTTTAAACTCTACACATAAAACCCCAAAACACACACATGGCGATGGAGAGGCTGCTATCATGCATTACATTTACTGATTGTCCCACGCACACACACAACGTGCAAAATGTCACAATTCATTCAAAACTATTTTAAAACTATTTTAACCCCCCCTCCCCCATCATAGATGGCATAATCACATCTCAGAATATTTATGGAACAGAACATGAATGGCTACGCTCTTCTTTATTTTGCCATTTTTATCTGAATTTTAACATTTGTGAGATTTAATTAGTCAGAGGTTAATTGATTAACTTATTAATCTAATTTTGTATCTCTGAAAAATAGTGACATTGTATTATGCTGATTATTAATAATTTCTTTATTGAGTTTATAATTATGAGTTTGATTTATGAGACAAATTAGCTGTAAGTGTTTTTATACATTATAAGTGTTTAGAGTTTTGAAAAAGATTAATTTCTGTAATTTCGGGCTTACTATCCTCATTTGGACATTTGGACCTCACAATGTACAGTGCCGTGCAAAAGTTTGGGATCAGTGAGATTTTTATTTTTAAAGTCTCTTATGCTCATCAATGCTGTATTTATTTGATCAAAACTACAGAAAAAATAATTTTGTGAAATATTTTTGCAATTTAAAACAGCTGTTTTCTATTTAATATACTTTAAAATGTAATTTATTTCTGTGATGCAAAGCTGAATTTTTCAGCATCATAACTCCAGTCTTCAATGTCACATGATCTTCATAAATCAGTGTCATATATTGCTTTATTATCAGTGTTGGAACTGTTTGTGCTGCTGATTTTTTTGGACCTTGGATAAGTTTTTATTTGATTCCTTTATTATAAAAACTAAAAAAGAACTCAGCATGTATTCAAATAATAATCTTTTCTAACAATATTAATATATAAGTCTAAATATGCAAATGTCCGATCCTTAATCCCTTTTTATCCATCAACACATCCTTGCTGATAAAAGTAATTAAAGTTATTAATATTAAAAACGAAAAAGAAAAAATTTACGTGACCGCAACTATTTGAATAGTAACTGTAATGCTAACACAAAACACCCCATCTTTCTACTTTGATAAACCTGTTCTTTTAAATAAAAACATTTTATTTCTAACAAAAAATCCTGAAAAAAGTATCACGGTTCCAAAAAAATATTAAGCAGGACAACAGTTTCAACACTGATAATAAATCACATATTAGAATGTTTTCTGAAGGATCATGTGACACTGTAGATTGGAGTAATGATGCTGAAAATTACAGCTTTGATCACAGAAATAAATTAAAAATTTAAAGTATATTAAAATAGAAAACAATTATTTTAAACTGTAATACTATTTCACAATATTAATGTTTTTTTTTCGGTATTTTTGAGCAAATGATACATCCCTTCATGAGCATACAAAAATCTCTCTTTAAACACACACACACAATAGTACAAACATACAGTTTTTAAGTTTTAAAAATCATTGTGTGGTGAATAGGATTGATTTGCATTTCACAACCTACATGCCAATCTTTTTTCTCATAGATATTACTTTTGACGAATGTCACAAAGTTATTTACCTTTGGACATTTCTTCCAAAATCTCTTAGTTCGAAAGTATTTAAATGGGTCATATGATGTGATTTCAATTTTCTTTCTCTTTGGAGTGTTACAAAGCTCTTGGTGCATAAAGAAGATCTTTAAAGTTGCAAAGACTAAAGTCTCAATCCAAAGAGATATTCTTCATAAAAGTTAAGAGTCAGTCAGAGCCACGCCTACCTAAAACGGCTCGTTTTGTCTACACGCCCCCACATGTCTACCTCACTATGTGGGAAGATTTTGCATAACGCCGCCAAAATGTTCAAGCAAAGAAAGAGTTATTCCTCGCTCTGGACTTGTAATTGGTTGTTGCTGCGCCGCCATGTTGTTGAAGAAGCTGTGTGTTTCCGTTTGTGACAAGTGAAACTACTTTGTTTGGTCTTCCCAAGCAGGATCGATATCCCCGCTTGCGTCATGCTCACCATTCACCGTGGACGATAGCATCCGTCACAATGTGGTTTGTCACTCATCGTCGTATCCACCGTTCGCGCCGTTCTCAACCCCCACCCCCGCCGCCCTGCAGCTCACGCTAGCCCAGCCTCATCTCATTCTATCCCGGCCTCAGCGCACGCTAACCCGGGGCTTCCCCTCACGCTAGGCCGCTGTTTTTTTTGTTGTGAAAGCGAAACTACTTTTTTTTGGTCTTCCAAAAGAGGACACGACTACCAATCAGTGGTTAAGTTGTATTTACAACACTGTTCCGAAACAGTTCAACCCAAATATTCAGATATGTGCAGCTCATTTTACGGAGGACTGTTTCCTGATCCTGGAGAGTAATGTTAGATTAAAAATGACTCCCGTAAGTACGTTTTCATTGAAAGGATTTGCCACTGATGATTCAAACGTGAGTTTTGGGCAGTGTAGAGTAGCGCTTGTTGTTTGTCATTTCTCCGATCACAAATGCAGACAGAGTTTTATGTTTAAGCGGCGTGATGCAATGCGTAAAAAGACAGTATAAGTCCTTATAATACGCAATTATGTCCCCACTGGATGCAACAAATGCCTCGTTTATAATGTTTTTTAATGTTTTTGTCTCATCGCTGATTCGTCTTTCGGCCGCATGAGGCATCACAGTATGTGAGGGCGTAACATTTCAGTCACACGCTTGAGGTATTCGGCCAATCACAACGCACTGGATAGCTGGCCAATCACAGCACACCTCGCTTTTCAGATCGATGAGCTTTGTAAAAATCGATGCGTTTCAAAAAGGCGGGGCATAGAGAAGAAACAAAACAATATGTACAGTATGTGGAAAATCATGTGTTTTTTTAACCTTAAACAGCAAAAACACATTTCATTACACCAAATACACAAAATAATGTTCTTTTTAGCAACGTCATATGACCCCTTTAAATAAATAAATGATCGGATTCTAAAACCAAACTGATTGTCACCTCAACTGCTCATTATAAGTAAAAGAAAAGTCATAATTCCACCGTTTCTGGGAAACCTGAAGCAGTCTTATTGCATCACTAAATGTTGAGTCAATGGAAAGGGGATCAGTGAAGAGCTCAAGGGCTGGTTGGGTTTGGGTGGGAACTACAATTAATCGGCTTTAATCACAGCAGCGGGGAGATTCAAACACATACCCCGCAGACAGTGTGTTCTTTTGCCTCGGCCAATTAGTCTACCAACTAATCTTATCCAACTGGCCCAAACAGATTTGATCCCAAAACAAGGGCCATGTATGTGAGGAGCCTTTAATTCCACAGCAGTCTTCAATGACTTCATTGTTGAAATGCAACAAAAGGAGTATTTTTGTGGAGTTGAGCGCTGCTGATGAAGGAACTCTGCTGTAATGTATGAAGAGACTGAAACGGTGGGCAGTCTCAACAAATATTACAAACAAATGAGACGCGTATTACTGCAAGTTTTGTCATTTCCTATGGAAGTTGATCTCCTCATATATGGACATCAGCAATGTTTTCTGAGCTAACTATAATGGAGCTATTACTCTGATATTATCTTGCTGCTTGGGATTTCCTTGTCTTTCTTATCTTAGCTCTTCTAACTACTTGTCTAGTTCACAGTATACCAGAGAGACAGTATACCAGAGAGACAGTATACCAGAGAGCGGATGCTGAAGCAGGAGGCAATACTTTCTGTTCAGAGGATATAATGCTGCTCTCACGACCATACAGTTTATTAGATCAGCGGTGATTTTTTTTAGCTTTTTCTCCAGCCAGACTGCTTTAGTTCAAATATATAAAACAACACACTTGTGTTTGCAGATAATATAACATTAATGAAAGTAATGAGTAAACTTTCATGACATTTCTTAACGTACTTTTACAAAGTGTAAAAATGCCAATTTCAAAGTTTAAAGTAGATTTTAAAGTGTTCTATAATATTTTGTTTTGCTTTCAAGTACGTTTAGTTTGATGCATTGTCTAGCATTAAAGCACATGTAAAGTTCTTCATCAACATTTTAACAGTAGTGTGTTTTGCAATTTTACATTTTAAGTTAATATATTTTAAATGTACTAAATAGGAACTTTATCATTACAAAGCGTGTTTTAGTTTACCATGAATGTTTGTCAGTACATTCTTCAGTACGCTTTAACAATGTTTCAAAGTCCTACTTGAGTCAAAAAAAAAAAAACTGTCGTATAAAATTTTCCTATGAAACTTTTCTGAATACTAAAGGAATAAAGAATAAGGAAATCTATGAGATAATGGGAACACAGCACACAAAACCCTTGTCTCCATTCAAGCAGATGAAACTGAAATTACTGAAAAAGAATGATCTCTTATATCTTACAAAGTTTCTGGCACAGCTTGAAAGGCCATATCTGGCTATGTGTTTTAACAGCATTTTGGATGGTAGCAATACAGATCAAGTCAGAGCTCTATGGCATGTGTGAATATGCAACAATTTTATGCAATGGAAATTGATTGGTTTTGTGATATTGTATAATTGTATAATGCTGGATAGAAACACCTAGATACTGTATAAATAAAATTCACAAAACTGACATAAAAACAGTTCAGTCACAGTTGTTGTTTAACAAGAAGAAAACGGTATCCACCGCACATAATCTATGATAAATTCATAGTTGTATATTAAGGAAGTCATGTGACTAATTGACTCGGGATAAAAAAAGGGGCGGGTTTGCCATCAATTCAATGTGGAGTAACATCTTTTGTTACAATTTCAGTGTAGTGCATGCACATTTATTGTGTGGTAATCTGTGCACTTTGACTATATTTATTCAGTTACGCTTACTACATACGTAGATTTATTTGGCAGACACTGAAAAGTGACTCACAGTGCAAGGTATGCTTTGTTTACAAGCTGTGATGATTGATGTCACCGTTTTTCTCTGAAGTACAACCTGAAAACCTACTATGAAAAGAAATTTTGCACGCTGATGTAAAAGGTGCCATTCAAAACATGCCAGAGTCAGATTCTGGTGGTCTGGTGGTAATCCAGCTGTGCCTGTAGACTGAAAGCATCTGCTTGATTGATTTGATGAATACAAAAATAGCAGCTGCTTCGGTGTGTTGAAACAGTTGTCCTGGGAGGTTAAGTTACAACATGCATCAGTCTCCGGTCTAAAGTTTGAGGTTTTGAATTTAAAGACCTTTTTTTCATCTTAGCAAAGACGTCAAAACTTTGGAATGCCACAAAGTGGAAAAACTCACATAAACGAAACCTGACACAGACACCTTCATTTGATGGTCGTGTCATTTGATGTCATGATCTGAAATCCTTCAGTGAAACAGTTAACAGATACAGTGACAGATAAAGAAGATGTGTCATGTTAATAACTTTAATATATCCCAGCTTAAAGTAACAGTTCACCCAAATAATTTAATTAGCTGAAAATATAATCACCCGCAAGCCATCCAAGAATACGAGTTTTATCAGAAGAAATGTTGAGAAATTGCTTGCTCACCGGTGGATGCTCTGCAGTGAATGGGTGCCGTCAGAATGAGAGTCCAAACAGCTGATAAAAACATCACAATAATCCACAAGTAATCCACACCACTCCAGTCCATCAGTGAACATCTGGAGAATTGGAAAGCTGTGTGTTTGTAAGAAACACATTCATCGTTAAGACGTTTTTAACTACAAACCGCTGAGTCCATAATTCATAATATTGCTTTCTGCAGTGAAAACGTCATGAATCAGGAGTGAAATCTGCACAGATCAAGCACCGTTTACAAACCAAAACAGTCCAAAAACGGCTCTAAACAAATATGTGAATTGATTTTGATGCGAGAGACACCAGAGATGAGCGTTTTTTTCACTGGAGGAAATGTGATTATGGATTATGGACTCATATTTTGGCCAGATGTGATGGTTTAGTATTACAACACATCTTATGATGGGCTTTGTTTCCCAACAAACTTGACCCCTTTTCTTTTGGCTTAAAAAGACATTAACTGATGGCCACTGTGAAGTGGTGTGATACTTGTGGATTATTGTGATGATTTTATCAGCTGTTTGGACTCTCATTCTGACGGCACCCATTCACTGCAGAGCATCCATTGCTGAGACACTGATGCTATGCAACATTTCTACAAATCTGATGAAGAAACAAACTCATCGAACATCTTAAATGGCCTGAGGGTGAGTACATGTTCAGCTAATTTTTGGGTGAACTATTTCTTTAATGTCCAGAGACAACCAAGTAAGACATTCTAAGGAATTTCCTGAGAAGTGTAAACTCTGTGACTCTTTTGAAATTTTGTTTCAAGTTTTTAATGATTGAGGTGGAGTTTTTAATGATGCTAATGGTGAAAAATTGAGTACTACTGGTCAAAGTCATTGGATGCCTGATATGCTTCAGTTATAGACATCCAACTGACCATTTGAAAAGGTATATCTACACTGCATTTGTGAGCAACAATCAAGTGTAAGTTTTCATATTTTCACTTAATAAAGCAAGCGTTGTATATGATGGGTCTCTCTTGCAAAACAGCACCGAGTCGCTCAACCTTATCATAATCTTGAGTGACAGGAGAGGTCAGGTGACCTTTAGATGGCTGTTATCACCTATTCATTCAGAGGCCTATACACTTGCTGAATTATTGCTGTGTCAAGATATGTGCTCAAACTCTACTCTCTGCTTAGGCAAACTGCTCTGGCCTTCTGTTGCTAAGATAACACCTGTGCTGCTTTTATGGGATGTTGGCGAATAACTGGAAAATGCAGCATTCTCACAGGCACACATAACAGCTTTTATTTGTTCAGCTGTGTTAAAAAAGCCACTGCTGCAGAAAGACACAATAAGAGAAAAACTTTCAATACTCTGTGTGTGAGAGAGAGAGGAAGAAGGAGGCTGTCCTGATTTAATAAACTAAGTAGACTCAGAGATGATTCTCAAAGCTGCAGGTCAAGAATGACAAATGAAAGAAAGTTACAGTTTCCTTTAAGATGTAAACACGTTTGGAACAACAACAGCAACAGTCACGGGCTAGTGGATTCAGGGGTCAGGAGCAATGGTGTACATGAACGGTTTCTTCAATCTTAAATTGTATATTGTCACCAGATATCTCTCCATGCGTGTTTATTTTTGAAAGCTCTACACTGAGAATAGAAGACTACAGCACAGAAGACATCCAACACACACTTCTGTAGGATTACATTTACATTTCCTTATAAAAAGTCAGTGTTCTCTACTAAAAGTCCTCTGCTATAAGCTTATATTTTCACATGAGCTTTGTGGGAAAATGTGCCCTCTGTGAAAAAGAAGTGCGCTTAATTGTACTGAATGTGCACTTGTAGTGTACTTCAAATCTTAAAAGTACATTTAAAAATGTAAAAAAAACTGTACTTGCAGATAATTCAATATTAATGAAATAAAAGGCCGTTTAAGTAGACTTTCATATTTCTTAAAACACTTAAGTATACTTTTACAAAGTGCACTTTTTAATAATGTCAAATTCAAAGTTTAAAGTGCGTTTTAAATCATTATTGTAATGGAGTCGACGAGACGTGAGGCGTGCGGATCCATTTGGAAAGCTTTAATAGAAGACAGAGACGTGGTCATAAAACAGGCATGGGTCAGACAATGGCAAACAGGTATATAGAGGGCAAGACAAAAGAGTATCCAAAGAAAGGCGTGAGTCAGTCGACGGTGAACGTAATCCTGAGGGCGAGGCAAATGGGGAATCCACAAGACGAGCTAGAGTCCAGGCGAGGTGCAAACACAGTCCGAAACAGCAAGGCAAAGGGTAATTCCAGAACAGGCTATAAATTTCAGGGCAGGCAGAGATCAGACAAAACGAGATAACAGGCAAGGATCAAGACACGGGTAAACAGACTAAGAACAAGGCAGTACTAGATTAAGGAATTTAGAACGGCTCCGTAAAGTAGCTATCACACGATGAGCAATAAGCGCTAAAACAATACTAGGCAGTTTGAAAGGGATCTGAGTGGGGGTAATATAGTGTATTGTGTTGATTTTGGTGCAGCTGAGTGCAATCAGTGCAATGGATGAATGGATATGTAGTCCGGGATGACCTGCAACGGTTTGTGTAGTGCGAGAGTCAATGAAATGGAAGGGTGACCTCTGGTGGCGATCAAACTGTCCATGGACAGGATTCGTGATAATTATGTTCTAATAATCTTTTGTCATGCTTTAAAGAAGTATGTTTGATGTGTTTACCAGCTAAAGTCTGAAAATATTACATTCAGTTCACTCTTAAGTGTATTCTTTTAAAGCCTGTTTTTCCCGTAATAATTCTGTAAAATCATCTTTTTTAAAGTATGCTAAATGTCATTTAAAGTATGCTTATTCAATATGCACTTCTGCTGCTTTCTATAGTCTCTGTTCTATGTTTTTCTTTCACTCTTTCACTGGCTGCAGGCAATGCTTTCATGCTGCTTTCAACCTCTACCAGCGAACGGTCGTCATTAATTTCATCATACATTTACAGTACGTGGGCAATGCATTCATCCAGACCAGAAACGATGGCCGTTTCCTGCGTCGATACGACCGCTCTTGAAATCTCTGATGTTCATTGCAGGATTTTGCGCTGCCCTAAGCAGCCTTTGTGTACTCTGTTGACTGCAAATCATCTAGAGGTTGGCAAAGTTTACTGCAGGGGAAAAGGGCCCTTTTCAAAGCCTCCTTTTGTCTTTTCCTTTCTTTCTCCTCCACGCCCAGCCAACGCTCTCCGCTCCCTCCCCTGCCTTTCTTTCTCTGCCACACAAATCACAAAAAAGTGGCAGCTTCAGGTCAGGTCATGTAAAACGAGCAGACATCAGTTTCTTCTTTGTCTTGAGGGAGAATACCACAGGTTGAGGGTACGGCCGCATTTGTGAGATAATGACCCTTTCGTTGGCCTGAGGGTGCTGCTATTGAACTACAGCAAGCACACAACGAACGTCTGAGGGCTGAGATCCACCCTGAGGAAACTTCTCTGGCTCAGGAGACCTATTGGAGACCTCCAGTTTCTTAGAGGAAATAGACATAGATGAGTCACTTGTTGACATACAGCTCAGTAAAGGGTGTCCGATCCTGCTCCTGGAACCATTGATGCTGAAAAAATAACCTTTATTTTGTTAGGTGAACTACCCCTTTAAAATTGCAGCGCTGCAATGACAAAGCTATTACGTTTGTGTGTTTAGAGGCCTGTTGGGGTTCAGCCGCTTTGATATGTTTGCTGTTTCTTTACTTTCACTGCCTTTCTGGAATGTAGGCCTAATGTCTTCTTTAAAATAGGAAGGGCCATTGTTTTTAAGTAAAGAGGGAGGTTTTACTCTTGAATAAAAGGTATTTGAATGATATTGTTGTGTGATGCTATGCTGTTTGCATTAATCAATTGCAGTAGACACTGAGGGGAGCACGTCCCCAAAATGTGATATTCTTGAAGCTGTTCTGCTGCATTGTACTGCTCTGTATGTTCTTAGGATAAGAAAAAAAGTCAAATATTACATGCCTCAACTGTCTAACAGTGTGAACTGGACTAACAGAAATATCTCGGGAGGCCCTCAGTGTTGTGATGGACAGTGATTCCGAAACACTGCGACAGAAGGTCCAAAAAGCCAACAATGCAGCACTTTTCATACAGTCGGTTTTTGCATGTGACAACAAACAAATGTCTAGAATCTGCTGATTATCAGTCTATTCACACAAGCACATTAGTGGCTCTTCAAGCAAGTGGAGTTAGTATCTAACAATCACACAAAAGAAGCACAGCTTGTCAATGAAAAGCTCGGCTCAATCAGCCAGCCATTGAAATGGGAAGAAAGAGCCAGGTGAAGCGGGCTGATGGAGGGATGAGGGAGCGAAGGAAACACAAAGGAAAACACCAGCTCTATCTTGATTTGTTCACCAAGATCAGAAGTTGGGTTCAACCAAATATTGAGTAACTCCTTTCATTTCTACTAACTGTAAGTAACTTTGCCACTGCTGCATGTCAACTCGCAGTCATTAGTAGACTGTCTGCGAAATATCTGCAAACACTTTATTTCGATACTCCACTTTAAACTGTGCAAGTCAACCTGTTCTATACTAACCCTAACCTAACAGTCTACTAATACTCTAATGAGAGTTAGCTGACATGTAATGAGAGCTGGTTGAAATGTAGTTGCAAATTTACTTGCACTTTACTTATTATTTACTTATGGTTAATGCACTGAATTTTCATGACCAACAGAGCTCAATGTGAAATTTGTGTGTGCTGAATGCAATTAAGTTAGATGCCATGCTGGAAAACAATGCTGTGAGGGACGTTTAAAGTACTTAACTGTACTTCTGTCCCTCATTTTCATTCCTGTCAAAAATGAAATATGACACTACCCGAACGATGGTCTAGATTTTGCCAACGAAAATTCACCAACACAACAATAAATGTGTGCGCACTTGGATGCACATATTAGATATTGCATCTTTATTTACATGCATATCTTCAGGAACCTATTTACCTGCATGCTTATTAAATATGAATTTGTGCTAATCTGTTCTACATCAAGACTTTCTGTTCACATCTGTCGTGATGAACGGTGTCAAACAATGTTAGAGAGGGAAGTTCAAAGTCACTAACGAGATCAAAACTTATTGTTCATCATCAAGTTTCAAACCCATACTATAGTAATAGCACTCACGTTTCCTTGACAGTGACTTGTGGATGTGCATGTCCTTGTGCAGATAAGAGAGGGGTGTGGAGGGATGCATTAATGAGAAGAGGATGTGTGTCCCTCCACACACTTCCTGATCAGGAGCTCAGCCCTCTCCACTTGGCAGACACTTTGGAAGCTTTTTTGTGAAGCGCATCCAAAAACACCCCAGTGGTGCTGGCACTGAGAGGGAATATCAAAGTCATTTCTGAAAAACAAGCCTGCTCAGATGAAAAGCACTGGAACATTCCTTCCTTGCTCAACTCTCATGTTTCGCATCTGAGAGACTGGATCAGGTAGATCAGCACTGATTATATGCAACATGTGTATAAAAATGATAGAAAATGAATTAATTTTGAAGTTCTTCTGAGTGGTGTACTCCGAGATACCACTTGTGAAAAAGAAGTGTGCCTAATTGTATTAAATGTGCACTTGTAGCAGATTTAAGTGCGTATTTTAAAAAACTGTATTTACAGGTAATATAATATTAAAAACAAAAACCACTTAATGAAAATGCTTAAGCACACTTTTATGTGCACTTTTGTAAAGTTTTGCTTTAAAATATAGAATGCTATATAAAATAATATTATATAAATTATAGGATTTATTTTTTTGTCATGGTTTATAGAAGTACACTTATTTTGATATGCTGACTAAATACTAACTCACAGGTAAAATAGGATATATTTTAACTTAGGTGTGTTATATTTAAACAATGTTATATTTATTTTAAACGTACTAAACTGCAACTTCATCATTACAAATGTGTAAATTCAAGTTTATTTAAACACGTCTCAATGTAAATGACATAAAAATATAAAAATAACAATAATCAATATTTACACCATAAATGAAGTAATTATAAAATTATATAACCAGATGTACTTAAGTGGGTCAAAACACTCTTATGTTCATCTTATTGCATTTAATATAAATTTAAACTTGAAAGCATTTTTAATTTAATACAACTAACATGCAATTTAGTTGGTTTAAAACATTGCATTGTTTGCGTATATTATTTTAAACTACTGTATTACTTCCTTTTAGAAGTATGCTAAAGTGTACTTTTTTTACCTGCCAGTTTATTTTCATTTACTGTTATTATTCATTTATTTTGCCAGTTTCACAATCTCATCCCGTAAATCTGTCAGGCACGGGAGTGAATGTCCAGGAGAATGGAAAATGGAAAAACTTTCTGAAAGTGCACAGATGCATGTACTGTATACCCACTGTCCGGTCTCTGCTGCTCCCATCCCCCTAAAATACGCCCACCCTGCTCCGTCTGGCATCTGGGAGAAGCCAGACATCTCCCACACAACTGACATTCCCATCTCAAATTCCAAGGAACAAAAGAGGCTGCCCACAGCCGGCCTGCAGTGCTCCAGTGGACACAGGGCCCTTGGCAGAAAGCCACTCACTGTCAAGAGGACAAGAAATAGATCCCCCTTTTTTGACAAAATGAAGAGAGCAGGGGTTCACTTCATAAAGATGAAAAGGCCTTTGATATGATGAGGAGGAAAAAAAAGCATTAACATACAGTATCTCAAAAGGCTCTTTCCTGTTCACATGCAGTGTATTCTAGATTTCCAGTTCCTGTTTGTTCAAAAAAAAAATGCTGTACACAGCAGGACACAACAGAGTCACAGTTCACGGTCATGCTTGATCAAAATGTGCTGACATAGAAATCTTACAGTTTATACAATATACAGTTTGTTTAAGACCTAGCAGTCGTGATGTTTGATCTTTGGTGGATTTGTTGACTTGTGTATTATTATCTATTAAATATTTGCCTTGCGTCGGTGCGCCGATATGTGACCCTGCAGCACAAAAGCAGTGTTAGGTCGCTGGGGGATATTTGTAGCAATAGTCAAAGTTACATTGTATGGGTCAAAACTATCGATTTTTATTTTATGCAAAAATCATTAGGATATTAAGTAAAGATCATGTCCCATGAAGATATTTTGTAAATTTTCTACTGTAAATATATAAAAACTTAATTTTTGATTAGTAATATGCATTGCTAAGATCTTCATTTAAACAACTCTAAAGGTGATTTTCTCAATATTTAGATTTTTTTGCACCCTCAGATTCCAGATTTTCAAATAGTTGTATCTCGGCCAAATATTGTCCCATCCTAACAAACCATACATCAATGATTCAGATGATGTATAAATCTCAATTTTAAAAAATTGACCCTTATGACTGGTTTTGTGTCCAAGGTCACATATGTAACGCAAATGTGCCCACGACGTCCCGAGTTCGACTCCCGTCCAATCAAGGCATAAAAGTCCGTAAATGTAACTTTATAAAGAAAATTCAATTTTTGATTTTTAGCATGTTTAAGATTTATTCCTTGGTGGTATTTTAGTCAGCGTATATCCATAAAAAATAGCAAAACTATAATGCAAAATTATTATTTTTTTAAAAAATTATATTTCAGGACGTTCTGTTTGATTTCATCTGTTTAGATGAGAATGTTTATTTACCATAATTGCTCCAAATTCCGGTGTTCCAGATCAACAACTTCAGCTAGGATAGAGTTTGCAAATATCAAAGAACCTTATCATTTACATCTGACAGACAAATACTGAAATGGTGAATAAAATACTGAGTAATACGTTTAATTTAAGGCTGAATAGCCTATGTTAGCATCTCTTGAAATTTGACAAAATTGGGCTTCACTTGTTTTGCTGCGTATCACGCCATCTCCTGGACCAAAGGTGATTCAGTCATAAATGGTACACTGATTTTGTAGAATTGAGTTCCTGCTGTGGGGAGGCTGTATTATTAATGTAGTATTTCGTATTTTTTAACAAACACCCTGATGTTTTGCCATTTGATAATGCATAACTTCTCTCAATTTTACACTGTAAATGGACTAATTAATGTATTTTAATAACTAATGTAGAAATGTTACCTTACGTTCTCTTAGTTTTCTGTGTGTCCAGAGTTCAAACCATTTTAATTTCTGTTTCGGAACAAATCAAAGAACTACAGAGGTCTGAAAATGCCCCTGGCTACTTTAATCAAATATGATATGCTTATTTTTTATTCCATTGTGTTTCAATCCAGAGTGAGACTGAAGGACATTTTTATTTCTCTATGTTCATATTTTAGTGCATCCAAGAAAACAATCAATAAATGACTTTATTTCTTTTGAAAGCATTTTTTTGAAATCGTATCGCAATGCAGCCATACATGTTCAGTTTGCTCAGCATCATTTATCAATCTCATCAAAGTGAGGAAGAGCAAGATTTGAATGTGTCATGCCATGCTGTTCAGTTATCAAGCTTGCGCAAAGTCTGGCGCGACTGAATCAAGCTGACAAATCACAACGAATATGCAATGAATTCACATATAGGACAGCACGGAGAAAACAAATCCTAAAAGATTACTGATGAAGATCTTGCTTAGGCTGTCGTAGATGACATGCAAAATATATGCTTACATAGTACCTGCTCATGAGAAGTAGACACTGTCCACACAGAGAATGAATACCAGCCTGTTTTAACACTCAACTTTTTAACCATACACTCGATGTTAAAAAAAATAGAATTTGGCACTTAGATGAAGACAAAAACCCAGTCAGGAATGAAAATACTGTCGACATGTTTAGCTCTTGACTGGTCATCCTATTGCTGTTACATCTAAAATACTGACTTGGCTTCAAACACAAAACACTGATGTTCTTTCTAAACATGCTTTTAGAAGCAAAAAAAGCATTTTTGCTTATTAATCCAATTTGTACAGTTTCTAACAAAAATAGTTTGGAAGAACAAATACTACAAGGAGAGTTATTGCTTTAAATGATTAAAAACAAACTGCTGTCAATCATCTAATTAGAATTTGCACCAATGATGGAGGAAAACATATATAAACAACAGATATTATCATGAAAAATGTGAATTACTATACCACCTTAAACGGACTGACTGTTTTGAAATACCGTGTTGTGTAATTGTACATGTTTGCTCATCACTGAGAGATGTCATAATAATAATGCCGCAATCTGGGTTCAACTACTGAAAATCCAGGTCTCTCGTCCGGCCTGCAGAAACAGAACACAACCATTTATTCTTCTTCAATGTACTGAATTGAATTAATCCTTATTACACATGATTCTGTATAATAAATAAAATGATATCATTTATTGCTTATAACCAGTGTTCTCCTATCAGTATGTTCATGTGCAGGATATTAAAGACTGCTAGCATAGTGCACTGTAAGTCATTTGTCTTTTTAAGTTATGGAATGATTGTGAATGCAGAATTGTGCTGATATATCCAGTGAACGTACTTGTATGTCCAGCATTTCCTCATGAGGTTGTACATCTCAGGCGGGCAGTCGGCTGGAGCGGACATTCTCTCTCCACTCTCGATCATTTGGATGACTTCATTTCCTTTCATACCCTACAGACAATACGGAATAAACCAACATTACTAGAATAAACGCTCATTTTCAAACACCGGCTCACGGTTGGTGGTTAAACGGACGGATGTGCAGTTTGCGATTTAGATGATATTCAATATACAGTATATATGTCAATATTATTTTAGGGGATCCTAAAGCCCACATACCATACTGCATACAGTTCATTTAATGCTATTGAGTTTATTATATTGAATAAAACAAACAAAGCCCAGTGTGAATGTAGCTATAGTGGCTTATGAGCCACTATGGACTAAGTTTGCGAGGGTAAGTTAATTAATATTGTGTATTATTGTATTAGGTATCATGAACTAACAAAGACAGTATTTTTGGAGGTTTTATTAATCACGGTTAATGTTAATATATTACTGTGTTCTAATAAATTTTTAGCACTTCATGTTGTATAAACTAACATTAGTTAATGTATTATGAACATTCATTATTTCCATTTACATATAAAAATGAAATAGAATAGAGAGAGCTAGTGTTACAGAGTCAAGTTATTATTTTATAATAAATAAAAAGAAAGTTTTTTTAATGAATAAAAAGTAAATAGAATAGAAATAGAACAGAGAGTGCTAGTGTTAGATGGTCACTTTTTAATCATAAAAAGAAAACAGAATAGACATATAATTTTAATTATTATTCAATAACAAAGAATATATATTTATACATAACAATTAACTTTTGATTGTTATGTTAATATCATTATACTAAAGCATCATAGTATGAATGATTGAACCTTATTGTAAAGCATACCACTAAAAGAAGAATTTCATTTTGTTAGTTTATGGACGGCTATTCAGATTTCTTTAAGAGGATTTGGGAAGTAGATTCAAAAGGTTTGCTCAAATGCAGATTACCATGCAAACCTAAAACAGCAATAACATAGGTTTCCCTGTCACTAATGAATACCAAAAGAAATACATAGTTCTGGCATGAAACTCTAAATGGTGCAGTCCGATAGGTTCAACTCATCTGACCTAATGACATCATTATCACATGGCACCGCTGATTGGTTCTCCCCTGTATCGGTAACCAATGAGCTCGCTGCTCAACATTCAAATAAATGACTAGTGCTTGCCGTAGCATTTTGTCCGCGTGTTCAAAACCCTCCACCCTTCCCCAGCTCCACCTGTATAGATCTGCTACGAGGTGATTAATGTACGCTATATGGAGGTTATTTCATGTATGTTATATTTGCAGCAGCAATATTTCTTACATGCTCACAGCAGCATGTTGTGGATGTATTGGCAGTAGCAAGTCTCAGTACTTGCTCTGCTGCAGCAGCAGTGTAGCGGATCTATTCCACCAAGACCAAATACATTAACATTGTCACGTACATTACCATGCCAATCACTCCGAGAGTTGTCATGACAGAACTGTGTTTATTGTTAGGCATTAAAAGCATTGTGACCATTTTCAAACATATTCACTTATTGATATATTCATATCATCAGTATATCACCCAGCCTGATTAACAATAGAAAATATGTCTTGGGAGTAACATAATATGCATATTCACACCTTGTACGGTTTCTGTCCGAGTGAAAAGGCCTCCCACATCAGGACTCCAAAGCTCCACACGTCGCTCTTGGACGAGAACTTCAGGTAGTTCATGCACTCGGGAGCATACCACTTCAGCGGCCATTTCCCATGACCTTTGGCCTACAGGAGCACAAACAAAGATGAGTCAGGGCTACGCTCTGCTTAAACCCCCATTCTACTCAACTAACATGAAGCTTTGTAATGAGGGTATGTACTGTAGATCTAAAAGGGCTTTCATTCTTACTTGGTATTTGTGATTAGTTCCTGGTGACTATACCTTGTAATAGTTCTCCTCTTCTGCCAGGGCTTTAGAGAGTCCAAAGTCGCTGATCTTGGCATAGTGCTGAGTGACTAAAAGCACGTTCCTGGCTGCGAGATCTCTGTGAACAAAGTTGTGCTCTTCCAGATATTTCATTCCCATAGAGACCTGATGAACCAGCTCTGTGATGTTCTTCATAGAGATGTGTCTGAAAACACACAAAGTGAAAAGCTATTCACAATTAACAGTACTACTATTGTTTATGACTTAAAGTTCAGTCATGAAACTGCACAAGCTCAGTCTCCTCACACGGACCAAAACCAAATACATTAACTTCTCAAATCCATTAGGTGGATTGTATGCAAAGTGTATTACACTCTTAAAAATAAGGGTGCTTAAAAGGTTCTTCACAGCGATGCCATAGAATAACCATTTTTGGTTCCACAAAGAACCATTCAGTCAAGAACCGTCTCTTTCTTACCTTTTTATAATCTGAAGAACCTTCTTTCGCCACAACGAAACAGAAAGCTTCTTCAGATGTTAGTTGAAGGTTCTTTATGGAACCATTTAGACAGAAAGGTTCTTCTATGGCATCGTGAAGCACCTTTATTTTTAAGAGTGTCGTGTCATTTTGGTGAAATCAATGCATGAAGCACAGATCACACAAAAGTCAAGCCAAGCAGCTTTCTATTGGTCAATTCGTATAACCAATGCAAGCAAAGTCTGCTTAGGGAACTCCTGATCCTGTGTATTTTTATTTAAAAGACTGGATAGTGTCCATGAAATTTCACAGAACAACAGTTTGACCACTGGTTCTTGTCATGTCACTAAATGCAATGCTTACCTGTTACTGAGGGGAACTTTTTCAACTTTACAATTTGTTCACTTTATTTAACCGCAGTAGTTAACTAAGAATGAACAATACTTACACAGCATTTATTAATCATAGTTAATTTCTTAAATCAAAAGTTGTAGCTGTTGTAACTGTGAACAAACATGAACAATTGTTTTTTCTGTTAACTAACATTACCACTTTAGACTAGGGAAAACTATCTATTAACTAGCTGCTTATTAGTATGCATACTACTAGAATTTTTGCTGTTTATAATGACTTATTCTGCATAACCATATTTTACCCAATACCTAAAAATAGCTACTACAACAACTACATTACTTATTATCAATAAGCAGCAAATTAGGAGTTTATTGAGGGAAAATGTGTGAATATGTGATCTAAAGTGTTAGCACATAGAATAAAAAAATGTTGTAAAAATATATTGATAATTCCATGTTAGCTAATGCATTTACTAATGTTATCAAATGAAAAACTAAATTTCTATGTGCAGCTCACACAATGCTACCATGGCTTCAGAAAACCTGGAATACAGTGCACAGTTTTTAGGTATAGCCTAAAATCATAAGTTTTTGACATTTTTAGCTTGTTCACTGTGGTCACTCTGTGATTGTATGGAAGTCAATTGTGACTGTAGTTACTCCTCATTGCTTATCAATGCATATTACTGTATTCACAGTTCAGCACAACTCTCATATGCTCTGTAGAATTTCTAGCACGGCGTACTTGTTCTTCTGGAGGAACCTGTGCAGGGGCCCCAATTCAGCGAGCTCCATGACCAGCATGAGGCTCTCAGCTTCACAGATGCCGATCATGCGAACGATGTATGGGTTATCCAGCTGCTGCATGACGTTCGCTTCCCGCAGCATCTCGTCCTTCACTGCCGCATTATTATCCTCGTTCTTCAGGATCTTAACGGCGACAATCTTCTGTGTCCTGAATCAAACATAAGGGAAGATCCACTCGTATTCAAGTCATGTCAGAAATAGTGTTTATTAGTGCACATGAACAGGAATCTCAACACTTCTGCGATACATGAGGAAGCAGAACACATTTCCCAACATAATTTGTGGCAAGAAAGAAAAAAAAACAACACACACAACATTGATTTGTTTCGTTGTTTAAACAATTTCAGGCTTTTAGAATACAATACCAATATGTAATTATTTTGATTGCATTTTTTAAGAGTGAGAATAACGGCTTATAAGATCTTGCATAATGGTTTAAGTTTACTGACACTGAATATTGACTTTGGGCAGCATTTACAGATTTGATATCCTTAAAGGGGTCATATGATGTAGCTAAAAAGAACATTATTTTGTGTATTTGGTGTAATGAAATGTGTTTATGCGGTTTAAGGTTAAAAAAACACAATATTTTCCTCATACTGTACATTATTGTTTCTCCTCTATGCCCCGCCTTTCTGAAACGCGTAGATTTTTACAAAGCTCATCGGTCTGAAAAGCGAGGTGTGCTGTGATTGGCCAGCTATCCAGTGCGTTGTGATTGGCCGAATACCTCAAGCGTGTGACGGAAATGTTACGCCCCTCACCATACTGTGCTAGCCGTTGGGGCTGGGGTTGACCGTCCGCCGGAGCGACGAGACAAAAACATTAAAACCCATTATAAACAAGGCATTTGTTGCATTCAGTGGGGACATAATTAGGATTATAATGACTTATACTGTCTTTTTACGCGTTGCGTTGCATCGCGCCGCGTAAACATAAAACCATGTCTGCATTTGTGATCGGAAAAATGACAAACAACAAGCCTACTCTACACTGCCCAAACTCGCGTTTGAATCACCAGTGGCAAATCCTTTAAATAATAAAAACTTACTTGCAATCTGTGAGTCAGAACAGTGAGCGGGGGGCGGAGGATAAAGTGAGGAACGGCCGGAGGGCTAGAGTGAGCAGAGGCCGGGGGCTAGAGTGAGGAACGGCCGGAGGGCTAGAGTGAGCAGAGGCCGGGGGCTAGAGTGAGGAACGGCCGAGGGCTAGAGTGAGCAGAGGCCGGGGCTAGAGTGGGAACGGCCGAGGGCTAGATTGGCAGGCCTGGGGCTAGAGTGAGTAACGCCGGTGGCTAGAGTGAGGAACGGCCAGAGATCTAGAGCGAGCGGAGGCCGTTGGGCTTGAGAACAGCGCGACCGGTGGATCTGATGAAGGAGCATCCGGCGGCGTTGCGGCAACCACATGTGACGACCCCGTGCTGGACTCCGCTTCGTCCACGGAGAAAGACGATCCGGCGATCCACAGCACAAAGTCGTAGTATTTCCTCAGCGACCAGCACGGATCAGCTCAATGCATGACGAAGCAGATATCGTCCTCATTTGGAAGACCAAACAAAGTAGTTTCGCTTTCACAACGAAGCACACAGCGTCTTCACGACATGGCTGCAGCGTAAACAATACTACAGCGAGAATCAAAGTTACGCCTTCTTTCTTTGCGTGAACATTTGGGCGGCGTTATGCAATCTTCCCACATAGTGAGGTAGACATGTGGGGGCGTGTTAGAACGAGACGTTTTGGTTGACTCTTAACTTTTATAAAGATTATTTCTTTGGATTTGAGACTTTAGTTTTTGGAACTTTACAGATCTTCTTTATGCACCAAGAGCTTGTAACACTCCAAAGAGAAAGGAACAATTGAAATAGCATCATATAAAAAAAATCCTCTTGGTCGACTAACTTTTTCATCTGGTAGACTCCTCTCAGGACTGGGCCGAAGTTGCCTGAGCCCAACTCTCCATCTTCCAGAGTCAGGTCGCTCCGCTTCACTGTCGTTGACCGCAGCTCTTCAGGATCCGCATATGGACTCTCGTACACCTGTGTGTCCATTGGCATAGCCTCTGCCAAAACAATAGTGTGAGCGTTTAGTCAGAAGAGAACGATTTTAGACTTAAAGATCATTTAAACAAGTGGTGGTGTGCTGAAGCAAGTCAACTAACCTGTGTTGTTGAAGATATTAGGATTAGGAAGTTCACCTCTGAGGTTTGATCTGAAGTTATATGGATTTTCAATATGACCCTACAAGCACACGACACGATTACAACTGTGAAAATACACAGATTCGCATAGAAACAGCTGATAGAACACAGGCACATTATCTGAAATGCCTGCATGCATCAATGGGACAGAGGGACAGGGTCAAACCAAACTTTCCTGTGTTCTTCATGGCACCTTAAATCACAATCGAATGCGTAATTACATTTACT
This sequence comes from Sinocyclocheilus anophthalmus, assembly GCA_018155175.1. NCBI lineage: Eukaryota > Metazoa > Chordata > Actinopteri > Cypriniformes > Cyprinidae > Sinocyclocheilus > Sinocyclocheilus anophthalmus. Next base: position 45,433 of record JADLZN010007629.1, on the reverse strand, counting down.
GAGAATTCATTATATGTGAGGCGATCAGTGTCCATGAAGAAGAGGAGAAACTTCTTCCAAGGTCAAAAGCCAACACACAGTATATAAATAAAAAAAGAGATCTCTTGCAAATAGGATTGATAATTATGTCATTTACATCATTAAAAAAGAGTGAGACTTCCGGTTCATTAGCCGATATAGGTAAATAACTAGCAGAATAACAAAGTGCAGTAAACAATAAAACTATTTGCACTACAAACCAGTATGTTTATAATTAAGACAATACATTAAAATAACATGGTAAGATACACCAGTTTGCAATATCAAGCAGCAAAACGAGCTGTTTTTTACAGCTAAAAACAGCTGGAAGCGAATGACACCGGAAGCCAGAGACATTACATTTATAAATGGCCGCTCACACTCTTACAGGAAAAATGAGGTGGATAGTGATGTGCCAAATTTTCCTTTCTTTTTGCTTTAAAATAACCTAACGCGGTATGATGCTCATACGAAATGTAAAAGTCTTTACTCTCACTTTTGACCAATTTAATGCATTCTTGCTGAAATTTTTTTCCTAAAAATTATTTAGGACTAGGACCTAAAAAATACGTAACTTTTTTTGAATAGTATGTACTAAAAGTAGCTTCATTTTAAAATGATGTAAATATGCTGACTATTCCAGTCTTAGTGTTTTTTTTTCTCACTGATGGATGTAAGAGCTAAATAAAATCCACAAATTACATTATGCAATTTTCTGAATAAATACTGTAACTAACATTACCAATGCAGCTAGCAGATCAACATCACCTTTCCAGTTTTTTTTTTTTTATTGTTTGAAGAAAAGTTTTAAGTTTGTTCAATCCTTGCTGAAAAACATCTTAAACCATCTAAGCTGGACTAGCTTACCTCCCATTTAGTTTTCCCGGAAACCCAAAACCCATACACGTGAATACTATAGTATATAATATATATAGTATAATATAAAATAGAGTATCCCAAAACACGTTTCAAGTACAGAAAATCCAAATACCCTCAAGCCTGTACTTACATCTTTTATCCACCTTATTTTGCAAGGCAGAATTAAGCTATTTTCTTTAAATGTTGTGAGATTTCCCATTCATTAGCCACTACTGTAAAATAACTAGAAGAATAACAAAGTGCAGTATACCGTAAATGGTAAATTTGCACTACAAATGACAAATACATTTTGCAATAACCAATGATCGTTTTTGTAAGCCCTAAAGAACTGGAAGCCTCGCACATTAAAAATAGTCATGCCCACACTTATGTTAAAAATAAGGTGGATAGGCAATCAAGGTGGGTCAACAAAAAATGTGCAACCATTGCTTTAATTGATCTGATGTCTGTATATGAATGTGAAGAGTTATTGCTGGTGATTGGATGTGATGTACAGGGCAGTGAATGGAGGAAGAGATCAGAGAGGGGCAAAGTTAGAAGCAAAAACCACACGCAAGCAAGGCGGGTGTCCTACCACTGCCAGTGGGGGATAGGGAGGAGGAGAGGGGTGTGTTAGTGCACCTTTTTTTGGCCAGGTTTGGGGAAGGAGTATGATTTGATTCTGGAGAGAATCCCACCTATGGCACCTAGCTAGAAACCACAATTTTAAAGAGCATTAGGTTATTTTTATCCTACACTATTTGATACTAATGTTTAATGCTATACATCAGGGGTGCCCAACCCTGCTCCTAGCAATCGACTGTCCTGCAAAGTTTAGCTCAAACTCTAATCAAAGACACACCTGCCTTTAAGTTTGTAGTATGCCTAGTAAGACCTTGATTAGCTGCTTCAGGTGTGTTTGATTAGGGTTGGAGCTGAACTTTGCAGGACAGTCCATCGCCAGGAGCAGGGTTGGGCACCCCTGCTATACATCCATGACCCATTCTTCAATAGCTAGCTCAGCAAATTCACTAATTCAACATACATTCAGCAACATTTACATGATAGCATTTGCAGTTGCCCTTGTGTTAAATGGATTTGTACGGTCTAGCTCAGTGGTTCTCAGCAGGCTTTTCTTCAGGACACAGATTTAACACTGGACGTCAAGTGGTGACTTTAAAATCAAATGTTGAAATGTATTATGTAAACTGCATAAACCTTTAGAAAATGTCACATTTGAATGAATACGCTGAATAAGAATATGAACGCTTTTGGTTTCTTAATGTCGTTAACTCCAGAGGTTTCATGCTCTTGGCAGCCAAACAAATTGTGGTCAGAACATATCATGTTTATCCCTGATGTCCTAAATCATTCATAATCTGCGTCTTCCTCTTATTTTTTCACCTCATTTTTTGAGGATGAGGAAATGTAATAAGCTTTATTTTGCTTTGCTGTCCGGAACATGGTGATGGGAAAAAAATTAGATGAGAGAGAAAATGATATTTCAGTGCGTTTGTGGTTACTTGCAAAAGTTTTGCATTCCACCAAGAAACTTTGCAGCTGTTTGCAAAACTTTTGTGTTCCTTGAGAACAAATGCAAAGTTTCTTGGACAAACTTTCCTTGTGAGCAAATACAATGTTTCTCAGAGGAATGCATCATTTTTGTGAACGAATGCAAACATTTTTGGGGGAAATTTAGCCTCGGAGGAATGCAAAACTTTCATGAACGAATGGGAAATTAATTACCAGAATCTTTTCTTTCTTGGAGGAATTTTTACTCCCATCTCATACTGTTTCCATCACCATGTCTGTAAATTATTTAAGTTAGTTGCATTTTATTATTGCATTTAGCACTGTCTTTCCCTATTGTCTGTGACAGCACTTTTGTGTCACGACCCACCAGTTGAGAACCACTTTATTTTCAATTTACACCAAGTTTAATGAACTGTTAAAAAGTTAAATTAAAATCGTGTGTTTTAAATATATATATATATATATATTCAGTGAAACAATTAACAATTATCTGTGGATATTTTAAACAGCACAACAGCCTGAATGTGAGTGTTTTATATAGTCTGACATGTCAGTGCAATTTAAAGGTGACATATTATGCCCCTTTTTACAATATGTAATATAAGTCTCAGGGGTCCCCAGAATGTGTCTGTGAAGTTTCAGCTCAAAATACTCCACAGATCATTTATTATATCATTCTGAAAATGCCTATTTTGAGTGGAAGCAGAAACAGGCTGTTTTTCGGGCCTGTCTCTTTAAATGCAAATTAGCTGCTGCTCCCCGCCCCCTTTTGCAGAATAGAGCTGCGTCTTTACAGCTCGTATCTGCTAAAAAACATCTGTTATGGTTCTGATTATCATGTTTATCGCCATGCGTTTTAAACCATATTAGTTTAAACTTCTGATATAGTGTTTTCTGAGTGCATACATCCAAAGCATGCGCACAGAAAGCTGCCGTCACACGGCATGTGAGTACTAAACTAAGTTCTCATTCACACACAAGTTTACGTTAAAAACACACACGAGTTACAAAAACAGTGGGTTATGTCTGTGAAGGTAAACAGCTGGGAAATAAATCGCATGTTTATTTTAGATCTGTGTGGCAGCAGCAATATACAGTAAATAAATCAATAAATCCACTGCTCTGTTGTCTCCTCTGAGGCTGGGACTCTAAACAGTGTTCTGTGCTCGTCTGTGCAGCCGAAGACAGAACAGTTAGCATGTTTTGCTCAAACTTTCACCACGGCATTAGAGCTGGTACACCGTTGTCGCTTGCTAAATCAAAATGACGGTGCCATGAGTGGAAACTTACAGATTAAGGGGCGGTAATATTATAATGAGATCCCTTTGCCACGTCACCAAGGGAGCGAGATCAGACGCGCTCGTTTTCTCAGAGGCTTGCAGAAAAAGGCTTACCAAAACTAAGTTACTGAGTTAATCTTTTTCACGTTTCCTTGGTTGGTGTATGCACTGTGGACCTGATTATAGCACTTAAAACCTGGAAAAGTTAGATTTTCATGATATGTCACCTTTAAAGGCTTTTCTTTAAAGCAAGCTGATATGAGAACACATGGTCACTGCTGCGTTTGTTAGAGATGTGACTGTACTTACGCCTGGATCCTGTGATGGTCTCGGGCAGGTCTCGGTGAGCACTCGGAGCAGGCCGTCAGGCTTGTACGAATAATGTTCTACCAGCTGTAACACACAACACAGTGCACATCAAAGCCCGATTCTGGACATCATCTCAGCGTCACGCAGTATTGTGGTTACGCTTCTTACGCTGAGGCCTGTTTCATAGAATACTTTGCTTTTCACGAACGGTCCATAAACTCTCATCAATGTACTGTCACGTAAAGCTTCAGCTGAAAAGAATATATATACAGGACACAATATATGAACAGATAGCGTTATATAGGAGGCTTTGTTTATATAACTTAAAGAAGCACGACTTCTTTACATTCTCCAGATGAGCACACCTTTGAAAAGCTACACGGTTCACGAAAATCAAACTATTTCTATATCAACATACACTTTCATTGCACACTCACCTCATTCGAACCATACACTTCTCTCCTAATCACAGTGTGAGTGAGAGATGTTTCTGACGGCTAGTTAATGGCCTAGCTGTAGCATTCACCTTGCTGAACCTTTGATGCCATGCATCATGCGCAGCCTCTCAACCAGGAAATCTAAATATAACGTGGCGTTTGTCCTGCTGGCCACCAAAACAACTGTCTAACTCTACAAGATCCTCTTTAGGACATCAGCAAATACGATAAGCCTAAAATAACAATGCATCACTTTTTGCTAATTATCAGATTTTCTACATTTACAGTACTTTTCAAAAGTTTGGAAGTCTTCAGTGTCCTTCAGAAATCATAAATATGAATGTTTTTGCTGTATATTTGAACACAGCCTTGGTGAGCAGAAGAGACTGGCCACACTTTATTTTAAGGTCCAATTCTCATTAGTAACAAACCATTAACTACAACTTTTGCCTCAATAAACTCCTAATTTGCTGCTTATTAGTTGTTAAGTTCAGGTATTGGGTAGGATTGGGGATGTAGAATATGCTCATGCAGAATATGAGCACTTATAACAGTGCAACTCGTTAATAGTGAGAATTGGTCCTTATACTAAAGTGTTACCAAGAGATTTCATTAAAAACATTTAAAAATCGTAAAGATTCCAAACTTTTGACATGTACAGTATGTATAGACTCTGAGGTCTTGCTGAGAAGGTTTCTCTTGACAGGATTTATTTACCTGCCAAAGTGTGTCGAACTTCTTCCCGTCAGGAATGGAGAGTTTGCCAGCCTTGTCTTTATCAATGCGATAGTGCATGACTTGGTTATTATGCAGGAGACACAGAGCATAGGACACGTTTCTGCCATTGTTTTCTCTTTGTCTAATTCTGTCAGGAGGAGAGAGAACGATACAGTAAATGTTAAGCAGAAGATAGAGAATAATTCACAGTCCTTTACAAAGGCTCTTGCAAACTGAGCTCTGGTTATATCATACACAAATCAGCACTAGATGGAGCTGGAGGAGAAAAACTGACGCTTTCAAAACCGACAAGATAGGGTACTGAGATTCAACGTACAGTGGATGTAGTTGTAGACTAATGTTTAATCAATGTTTTAATATAGAATATTGAAGAAATATATTTTTGAAAAGCTTTAGTAAAAAGAAAGTAAGTTCATGCTAATGACATGATTCTCATGATGGCAAAGCCATATTTGTCTTATAAACAAACTTTCTTCTTTTTCCGTTGTTTTGTGCGCTTCATTGCATACGTGTGTTTTCAGATGGTGTTCTATTTAAAGCAAGCGCACACTGTACTGACACGCACTACCCCCACCCAGCACACTGCGTCTTCGGTCACTTCAGGAAGTCCTCTCAAACAGTGTGACAGCGGAAACCACAGGCTGCCTCTCTCTGCCTCGCTTCTTTCACTTCAGAGCAGTCCAAACCCTGCCTGCAATCCACTGCTGACTCGAACCCGCACCTTGTGTAGGCTTTCAGAAGTTGGTTCTTCGCAATAGTTTTGGGATTCAAATTTGAAGATGATCGATGAACTTAAAATGAATGTAAATATATATTAGGTTATATAAAATCTGAATCTAGACGCTAAAAATGATTAGAGTGCATGCACACAAGTATGTTAGAATTTAACCACAACTCTAAATGACTAACATTCGTGTAATTAAAGCAAGATATTAAAAAAAAAACAACAACAACAACAACATATTGCTTTACTTTGGTGACCTTGGAAATTTCAATTAAATGCTGATGCAATATAATATTATTTAAGTAAGACTCTTCTGCTCACCAAGGCTGAATGTGTTTGTTTAAAAATACAGTAAAAGCAGCAAAACTGTGAAATATTATTATAATTTCAAACAACTGCTTTCTATGTGAATATATTGTAAAATGTAATTTATTTCTGTGATGCGCGCTGGATTTTTTTCAGGCCTCATTACTTTACGCCAGTCTTCCTTGGCCACATATCCCTTCGATCAGTATAATATGCTGATTTGATGCTTGAGAAACACTTATTGGAAACTTCATATTTTTCTGGAAACTGAGATACATTTTGTGCAAGATTCTTTGATTTTGAAAGTTCGATTATTTGAAATCTTGGTTACACTTTATTTGAAGGTGTCTTTGTTACACTGTGATTATACATTTAAGTACTGAGTGATATTAATTAACTACATGTACTTACTATATGCTTAGGGTTACTTGAATGTAATTATGCATAATTAATTGTTATTATAATAGTAAGTACATGTAACATGTGTAACAAGACACCTTAGAATAAAGTGCTACCAAAGTCTTTTGTAACAATCTAAACGTTTTTACTGTCAGTTTTGATCAGCTGAATGCCTCCTTTCTTTATTCTTAAAATAATAAATACGAATACTACTGACCCTAAACTTTTGAATGGAAGTACAAATCTAGATTATATACTGTAGCTAATAAGGTATGTATTCTGGGTTCACACTTAAAAAAATAAAGATGCTTAGAAGGCTCTTCACAGCGATGCCATAGAAAAACCATTCAGTCAAGAACCGTCTCTTTCTTACCTTTTTATAATCTGAAGAACCTTGTTTTGCCACAACGAAACAGAAAGCTTCTTCAGATGTTTAAGATTCTTTTTGGAACCATTTATACAAAAAAGGTTCTTCTATGGCATCGTGAAGCACTTTTATTTTTACGAGTGTAATTCTCAACACCCAAGATCATGTCTCATTTATCTTGTACTTGCAGAGTAAGTCCAACAAGGGCATGAGACTCACAGGAATTTGCCGTTGAAGTGTGAGCTCCTGAGCAGCCGCTGCTCTGAGTCCTCGCGGTCGATCTTGCCATGGAACCACGGCATCTTCTCATGAGCCGTTGTGGCGATGAGTTTCTCCAGCTGAGGCCTCTGGCTGATGATAGCCTGCTCCAGAGCCGAACCCTGCCACACCACAATATATAATAATAAATCAGAAATAGCTAATAAACTGCTCCTGTCTTATACCAAAAATGTGCTTTTATGATTTGTTTAATGCAGCACAGGGGTGGCATAAATGTATTCACAATTGCTGCAAATGTTCAAAAGTTGACTGCAACAAAAACAAAACGTGTGAAGGTTGCTGTGACGAGTGAAACATGCAATATGCACAACTTCTTTTATTCTCGTAATCTCACATAACTTCTGACTGTTCAACAAGAAAAAAGTAAGATGGGACTTTATCTATTAGGAACTGGGTGAACATAGATGTAAAAATGTGTATTATTTATATAAAATGTTCACTAATTTCATTAAATTTCAGTTAAGGTTTCAGACTGAAATAGTATTTTCTCATAAAATATACTCTGTAAATAGTCCATTTTTACAGTGTACCCATGAGCAAGTTGATTGGAGGGGATTTGCTGGAAAAGTAAGGATGATTTAAAACGTAAGCCAAAAAAGAAAGTTGTTTCATGCACAAGAAGACAAAGAAACATATAGTAAATACATGAGCTCAATGCTCTATTTAAATTTAATCAATTGTCTCTGGCATATGAAGTCCTCTAATCAAAATACCGAACTCATGCGAAGCATAAACTACTATTTAACGTTTTTCGGCGCATTTGTACATTCACAAAAAGTATTCCTAATACAGTAAGCATGAAGGTCACTACCTGAACAAACCATCGTGGAGCCCACAGATTGTACTTGTCGATGAAATATACCAAGACATTTATGGTACAAATTCATACAAGTTCACCAAAAAGTGTTTAGAGAGAGTAACATTATGACTTTCGCCATGCAGTGGGGGCAAACCCCGAAGCTTTCTTTCCTGAGTTATGAAAGAGCAACTTCTGAGAAATTAAGGTTACACTTTGTTTTAAGCTGTCCTTGTTACAGTGTAATTATACATTTAAGTGCTGTGTAATATTAATTAACTACATGTGTTTCTACTCTAATTAGAGTTATAGATGTATGTATGGGCAATATTACTTATCGTCAACAAAGTAATGTAAATAAAGTGAAACCATATAACATGTGTTGCCTTTAAATAAAGTGTTACCGAAATTAAATAAAGGATTACACTTTATTTCGATAGTCTACTTTAGACTATAAGTAATTTTGCCAGTGCATGTCAACTAGCAGTCATTACAGTAGACTGCTGGGTTATGGTTAGGGTTAGTAGGCTAAGCTGATATGTACTCAAAAAGTTACTTATACACTCTTAAAAATAAAGGTGCTTCCAACGATTCCATAAAGACCTTTCTGTCTAGATGTTCCATAACGAACCTTCACTAACATCTGAAGAACCTTTCTGTTTCTTTGTGGCGAAAGAATGTTTTTCAGATTATAAAAAGGTAAGAAAGAGAACCTTTGACTGAATGGTTCTTTGTGGAACCAAAAATGGTTCTTCTATGGCATCGCTGTGAAGAACCTTTTAAGCATCTTTAATTTTAAGAGTGTAGTCTATAGTGTGACTATTGAAATAAAGTGTTACCAGATGAAGTGTTAAGCTGGCACCCACCTGTAGGTTCCAGGTTTGTTTGACGTACTGCCGGATGAGCTGCTCCTTGAGGTCCTCAAAGGGCCCGACTTTAGGCTCGGTGCCCCGGGGCCGGTTGAAGGGCCTCTTCAGAAGGCAGACGAGCCCGTCGGACTCCTGTGAGTGGTAGTCGATCACATCTATGGGGTTTCTGTGAGATTTTCCGCCAGCGATGGCGTAGGTGTCGTTCATCTCCCTCTCGATGGTGTAGTGGTAGAGCTGGCGACCGTAGGCCACCGACAGAGCGAACCCGCCGAGGAAGCTGCGGCTCTGGCGCAGCAGGTACAGGCCGTCCCCCGTTCCTCCCTGCCGCAGGTACTCCTCCGCCTCCTCTCTCGTGATATTTGTTGTATATTGCCCGAAGAAGTCCGGCAGGATCACCTGCACCCGTGTCGCCATATCTGCTCAAAAAGAACCGTCTGCCAAGCTCAGAGGACCGCTAATAAATACCTGACACAGAAAACGGGTCCTCATTTATAAAATGTTGCGCAGAAACCGTCCTAAATTTGATCTTATGATCATCTCTCAAATGTGACCCTGGGGCACAAAACCAGTCATAATATTTGTAGCAATAGCCAACAATACATTGAATATTGGGCAAAATTATCGATTTTTTTTCCCTTGATATCCAAATCATTAGGATATAGCAAAGATCATGTTCCATGAAGATACTTTGGTAGTAGTGCTGTCAAACGATTAATCGCGTTTAATCGCATCCAAAATAAAGTTTTTTGTTTACGTAATATATGTGTGTTTATTGTGTATATTTATTATGTATATAAAAATACAAACACATGCATGTATATATATATTTAAGAAAAATATGTTATGTTTATTCTTAAATATATTTATATAAAATATATGAATATATAAATGTATAAACATAAATATTTTTAAAATGTATAGCCTACTGTATGTGTGTGTATTTATATATAAACATAATAAACAAAAGGTAAACATACATATATTATGTAAATTAAAACTTTTATTTTGGATGCGATTAAATGCTATTAATCATTTGACAGCACTAATATTTTGTAAATTTCCTACCATAAATAGGACTATATCAAAACTTAATTTTTGATTAGAAATATGCATTGCTAAGAACTTCATTTTTTTGCACCCTTAGATTCCAGATTTTCAAATAGTTGTAACTCAGCCAAATATTGTCCTATCCTAACACACACCTAATACATCATGGAGAGCTCAGTTAATTCGCTTCATATAATGTATATCTCAATTTTTAAAAAACTTACCTCTTATGAACCCTATAACCAGGGTCACATTTTCTGACCCTCATGTGAACTCATAAAATGAACGTACACACATACGCCTCTCTTTCAGATGTGAAATCTCTGAATCACAAATGATCTTGAACTAGAATCTGAATGGTTTCGCTCACTGCCTGTAAACACTCGTAATTAAAGTCATTAACATTTAAAAGATCACCACCATCGTCCAAATTCTTAATCCGAGCCTGCAGAACAGCAATACATTTTTTTCAAAAACCTCAATAGTCCGACAGAAAATTGTGCATGTCTGCTTCAGACCCTGACGTGAAGCAAGCCTTTTCCACGGCAAATATGAGCACTGACATGGTTTTAAGTGCACGCACACTCTAAGATCGAATCTGAGCATACGCACGCTTTATAAATGAGGCCCAATATGTAGATCATTTCTTAGAAACTCTAGATCATATTTTTAGTGGGAAGTTGTGGCCTAATGGTTAAAGAGTCGGACTTGTAACCCAAAGGTTTTGGGTTTGAGTCTCGTACCAGCAGGGATTGTAGTTGGGGGGAGTGAATAACCAGAGCTCTCTCCACCCTCAATACCACGACTGAGGTGCCCTTGAGTAAGGCACTGCTCCCCGGGCGCTGCAGCAAAAAATGGCTGCCCACTGCTCCGTGTGTGTGTTCACTGCTGTGTGTGTGCACTTTGGATGGGTAAATGCTTGGCCACATGTCACGTCACTTTTCACTTTAGTGAAAATCAGAGCAAACACCAATCTGTAAACAAAATCTAAAGACTGAAACCCTGTAAACTCGGCTAAGAATGCCAAATAATAACCTTACTCAACAGGGTCTATATAGGATGTCATAAGAGGTTGGATCAAATATGTTAACACTTCATTTTAAGGACCAATTCTCATTCTTAACTATATTACTAGGCATATTTTGCTGGGTTTTTTATACTTATAAAAGCAACCATATTAATGTCTTATTCTGCATGCCCTTATTTTAGATCCCTTAATTTTTACAACTACCTTACTAACTATTAATACACAGCAAATTAGGAGTTTATTGAGGCAAAAGTCATAGTGAGAATTGGTCCCTAAACTTAAGTGTGACCAATAAAGGTTTAAATGGGCTTTATTTTAATCATTTTGTTATGTAATGATGACCATGGTGTAAAGGCAATAAGCACTCAAGACTGTACTTTATAGTAAATGTTGAGCACAACAACATCAATTTGCCATGATAGCATTATAAATGCATTATATCTTCTTTCTTTTTTTGTGTTTTACTTCTTTTGATGAATGTTGTCTCTCACACCTCTCACTGGTTTCTAATGTCATGTCTTATCTTTATCACTATCTTTAGCTATCGGTTTCATTTTAATCTGACTGTCTGTTCCTTCTCATTTTTTGATATCTACTCCAAGCATATGTTCATTAAATTAATTTGAATTATTTTTATTTTTTATTAACAGATTAGCTTAGCTGTCAACATATATTTTGTCGTTTTCAAGGGCACTGTTAATGAAACACACAAAGTAATGTGATTTTTGTATTTAGCATGTCAAGCGTTATAAAGAAATATTAAAAACAAAAGTTTTATAAAGATTTGTTTCACTGTGTAATTACTCATTCTTTGTTGTATACAATAGTAAACTATGAAATAACACAAATGGAAGAGTGAAATAAAGTTAAACAGATCAAACCTATCATATATTTTCGCCCACCTATATTACAGCTCATGCACACTCGGGAATTTCTACAGTATGTATACAAGCCACTTTTTGGCTGTTTTACCTTCAAATCAATATCCATTTAAAAAATGTTTTTACATGTAGCCACATTGTATATACAAAATACAGTCAGAGCATTTAAGCTTTTAGATCAAAGAGGTTTTAAAGATAACGAGAAACGCCAATTGTATTTTCTTTCCACACTTTGTTTTAGCAAATATGTTCTTACAAAGTAAATTACACAAACACATGTATGTGTATGTCTATGTATATTTCAAACTCTAACTTGGGTAAGATGTTAAAAGATATGTGCCGCTGAGAAACTAGTTCACACAGAAAAAGGAAGTGGTCAAGTCTTTTGCAATAACATTCAGCCTCTACTACAACTTAAGCCCACTCCCATGAGATGTTTAAGGCACTTAAAGATGACACACAGCAAGCAGATGAATCCACTCACGTCAAGCGCACAAATCAATTCACACAACTGAACACCTTACATGGAAATGAGCCATTTCATGCTTCAGTGTTGCTTAATGCAGCTATGGGGCTATATAAGTGCCACAAACCATAAACATAAATACAGTACACTCTATCAGCATTGCAATTTTTTTTTTCATTCTGGTTCATTTTTTTTCTATAGAAATATACATACATTTTCCCATTATTACCAATAATGAGAAATTGAGTCGATGAAGTATTTGTCAAAATGCCAAATGAAGCAAACAGAAAATACATCCTCTAGCCTTTTTACTCACTAAAAAGCAACCTCAAACACAAGCGCTAATACAAAACCTCAGGGCCTCGTGTTCATGCATGAAAGAGAAGCAAGTCTGAGAAGATTCATCAAATTCAACCGCAAAAGATTCCATAAAGAAGAAGCCAGATTGGCTTAGCAAGAAAAGGTCAGTGTAATTGTAAGCTAACAGCAAAATGCAAGGTTTATAATGGAAAATGTGGTTGTAGCTTTGTGTTAAATCAGTAAATGCAGCGAAGCAGCACAATGACTTTAATAAAACATGTCTAGCTACAGAGACGTGTGCCACTGGTTAGACACGCAAATTTTAAATATGTAATTTACATTTTTGTGAGCTATTATAAAATGTATTTTATTAAGGTGTTTTATTAAGCCAAAAAGGTGGAATAATAATAGCATGCCCTATATTAAGATATAAATAAGTTGCTCTAATGATTTTTTAAGTAAGTTTGGCTTTGTGTAAGATACTACTACTAATAATAATCAACAAACTCTGGACAATAATGTATATATACTGAAAAGTCTAAGAGCAATAGTGAGAAAACTTCTCAATTATACAGTTCTTTCATTATAAATTATATTAGAACATGGTAACAATGCAAGTAAAATGTTTCATGAATTTCATAATTTTGCAGTAATCTTTCTCGTAAGAGTTTCAAAACCCTATAACCTTCTGTTTTTTTCCTTCTTAATTATATTTTGAACCCCAAAAAAGTCTCCGGAGTGATCTACAATTTAGACATTTGGAGCTCACTATATATAAAGTTTAGTTTATATAATGTGAAAAACATTATTGCAAATATTCAGGATTTTAATATGCAAATCATTAATGAATTAGTGTTGAATTATTAACATACATTAAACACATTTATATTTAATCAATAATCACAAACTAATAATTGCCTTCTTTAAAAGAAATATCAGACCACAATAAGCCAGAGAAACATCTGATATTCTTGAACAGCTTTGCTTTTTGCTTTTTTACTTCAAAGTAACTAAATAATGCCAGATCAGGTAATGCCACAACAAAGTGAGATATTACACAAATAATTTCAATAGTTTCACTAGAACTTTTGCCTTTTGTTTTCATGATTCCAAATCAATATATTAAGATTTACTATTAGAATATTTAATATGATGCATACTGTTACTGTTTCTAATACAACTGTATAAAACTGTAATTGTTTTTTTTAATTTTCATCATTCACTTAATTGGTTTAATTCACGCTTAATTCACTCAGCCTGAAGAATTCATCCAGTTTAACATCATACTTGAGCACAAAATCTGATGCAGTACATGAACAGACATATTCTTACCTTACAAAGTGTCCGACTCCCCTCACTTTGGACAGTGACTACACATTGCTGTCGAACTGAACAGGATGTGGTATGACCAAAAACTCAGTGGATAATTTAAAAGAAGCTAATTCAGGAACACCAACGCTAAGAGTAAACTGAAACTGAGCGAATACTGGTGTACTCAAAAGTTTTTCACCTTCGTGTTGCTGTTATTGTACTGACACAAACTTTTCTACTATTTGTAGACTTCCTCATTTTGAGAAACTTCTGCCTACTTCCTTCACTATTTTTTTTGTCCTATATTTGACTTCCTGAGAACGAAAACATATAATAGCAGATATTTAGTCCAAGGAATAATCCATGAGATTTACTAAAATGTTCATTTTGCATTACAGTTCATAACATTCAAAATATACTGGAAAAAATGGTTTTCATAATTAAATCAAGCTGATTTTGTATTAATCAGTACATTTGGACCAAACAATCCTCCTAATTAGCACACATCTATTGAGATAATACTTTAACATGATAACAAGTAAGCAATGCTTTGCATAACATTTAATAAAAACTTAAATCAATATCTGAAGCATGCAAGTCACAACCTTCGCATAAACAATAATAACCCATAAAATAACGCAGAAACGACACTGTAAATTAACATGTTTAATATGTGCAAGGTTTATAATCGGTAAACTAGCAGGAAGAGCAGAAGTGTTTGCGGTTCAACCCAGCTGTGATATTATACAAATTGAATTGCTTACTTTTGTTCACAATGTTCTGCATTATATCTGAATGTCAGTCTGTGATTATCACACTTTTAAAATACATGTTGTTTTGTATAATTATAATAAATGCTAAAATAATAGATCTTATGCTACAAATGCCAACACAGAGGGTGTTTCATCCTAGCAACAGAGGGAAATGCAGAGTTGTGCCACAAACAATCATCTGAGAATTTCGCAACAAAGTGACATTTACTGCAAAACTCTGAAACCTGGATCGCATTTTACGCTTCATGATATGTGGGGAACAAATTTTTTGTGGTGGCAGGCCAATGATGGTCTTTCTTTTTTTCTTTCTTTCCTGGAACATGCACTTGAGGTTACAGTACAGTACCTGTCAAATGTTTGGAAACATTATGATTTGTAATAGTCTTAATGTTAAGCTACTTAATGCGGGTTCAGACTACACGATATTTTTGTATTTTGACTCCTAAAATCTTGGACAAGAAACATGTCAGACTGCACGTTGCTTCCTGCGACCCTCAGGAACGACGCATGTGATGTCATCGAGAAGGCGGAACTAGCGACTGACTTGTCTTGTAACGATCGAGTGTAAAACACTGGTAGTTCTGCTCAGTGGTAGTCCCTCGAGTGTCCGATTACCAGTTAGGAGTACTGTTGCCACAGCTCCACGAACATTTCCTCCATCTCATTATTCCACCTAGCAGCACCATCATCTCTTTTTCGTTTTGCCATGTTTGAAACCTGTGTCTGAAAGAGCTTCTGTGGTGCTGTTGGTCAACGTCACCAATGTGACAGAACTCATTGTGGACGATGGAAAAAAAAATTAAACATGCTAGTCTTTTTGTTGTGAACGCATCGCAGCCGTGGGAATAATTAGGTTGGTCCGTCCACTATGACACGCACGACATAGGCTGAATAACGATTGGAATCTTGAGTACATTAGGTACGCCAGTGTAGGTTACGAATACACACGGACCCCCTACGTCAAGCAAATCGTTGTAGTCGATCCGGGCATTATGCTTCACAAAGTGCGGCATTTGATTTAATCAACTGTTCTTTTGTCAGGACCGACTATCGTCAATGTAATTACGATTAGTCATTCATGTTAGGTGGGGGAAGGGTTCGTTTCTCGGGCAAACACTCAACTGCATCCACGCAGCCTAGATGGTAGGGTAACCCCATAGGGTAACAGAACAGAACCAAAAAATGAATGTAGATAGATACCATTTAATGTTCACGTGAATATTTCTAAACAACATGATGCAGTGGTCTGAATTCAATGACTATATTCACTGCCAAAGTCCTGATCCTCTGGCGAGAGGAGGAGTGGGGATGGAAGGTGGGTGATTAGTTCTGATGCGAATGCATATAGTCTGCTGAATAAGACTGAAGGGGACCTATGAGGAATTATGATTAGTTGTGGCTGTACGTAGAGGTATGACGTGGATCAGTGTTTCAGCTGTAGCGAGGTGACTAACATGGTCTGACAGAACTATCGCTACGCTACATAATGTGAAATATTTACCATTTATTTTCTGTATAATATTGTAACTTTATTGCTGTGATGAAGCATTCATTACTCCAGTCTTCAGTGTCACATGTTTTTTTCAGAAATCATTCTAATATGCTGAATGGAGAATGCAGTGAGTTTATTAGTAATGTCAGTTTGTGAAGTTTCGTCTGCTCTCAGGAGGGGGCAGCACAATGCTTCAGAACAACTGAAACTCGTTCACAGACCACATCTGTTATACCAATAGACGCTGTGGTTAGCAGCCGTTTATTTTCATAAACTGATCAAAGATGATTTTATCAAACCCACATGTGCTGTAGTTTACACTTGGGTCTGTTATCATTTTACTGTTTGAAATGTGTAATGCAATAAAATATTTTACAAAAAGAAAGGAAGTTTTATTTTAAAAGCATTTTATCAAAAGTTTAATCTGTTTAGATTGTGCTTAAAAACTCATTAAATTTGAAATTCCTGGTCATCCATTAAGCATGGGCAAAAGTCAGCTCTAGGAAGTGGCAGGGGTAAATAACTTGGTACTTACTGTATATTGTACATACATACTTATATGTACCAAACTTGTACTCATCAAGCTGGACAACTTACAAATGGCACTCATTAGCTCTGCCCAACAAGAAGGCCATTATGGGTTTTGTGAAAATCACATAAACTTGGCCAACGTTATGCCAAGACACTAAAGATGCTAAATTATGAACAGATTTTTGCCATATTGAGCTGTGTGTTTGGTCATGGGGGCTGGCTGACCACAAAATCTGCAAAAACAAAAGTACAATTTTAATAAGTCTTTGAAAGTTCATCATGCCTCTTTGTATGTTTCGTAGAAGAGTTTTACTGCACATTTTGTACTGATGAGCAAGACTTTTTTTTTTTTTTGATGTCACTCATAGAGGTTGACTCTATGCCCTCCGCACTGTTGGATCTGTCACAGAAACTCAGATTTGCATTGATAACCCCTGTGGAAAATCTGAAGCACTTGTCCATCGGCCTTTCACAGCTAGATTGAGAGCTACACTGTAAAAAATTATCGTGATTTTAACAGTAAAAGATTGTAGAAATGCCACAGTAAAAACCTGTTAAAAGATTAACAGTAAGTTATCTTACTATATACGGTGAATAACTGTAATAAATCTAACCTTTGTTTTAGAGAAAGTAGCCTCAGAATCAACACTCACAGACTGTGTCTGAAATCTCACCCTACACCCTCATTCACTATTCCCTACATTAGTTCACTCTATAGTCCACTAGACCGAGTGATTGAAAACTAATGAGTGAATTCAGGAACTGATGAACAGCTGCTGTTAACAAGCAGAATCACTGAAGGAAAAAGAAACAACAACTCAACTGACTTTCCAGTCAAAGCCTAGATGAAATTAACCGAAATAAAGACAGTAGAGGCAGGAATTACACAATATGTCCACAAGACCAGATAGTACCAGGATGCCCCGCCTTCCCCCCCAAACCTTTTCTTGTTTTCGACCAGATTCTCACTTGATTTCGGTTGTCCTCATATATTTACAAAAATGCTTTGAGAATAGATACCGATTGGTTATATTGTAATGAATGTTTTGTTTGACCTCACCATAATGTGATCCGTGTGTTTTAGTTGTGTCTGACCCTTTGACTCGTCATATAGTTGTCACTTGTGTTGTATGTTCGTGTCTGTAAAGCACATTGTTATGACTAAGAAAAGTATTGTCATGAGAGAAATGTAATAAGTGGTTTGATATTATTCTTACTAATGATCATTGAAATAATCATCATTTGATCTTATACATCATCTCACTAGGTTTTTTTGTATTTATGGGTTGATAGCCGTTTTTTTATTTTGTGTACTACGATGACTCACACATTTATAAGTTGGGGGCTGACAGTGTATTGTGAAATAATTTAAAAACATTTTTATGCACAAAACCTTTAGAGCTACTGTACCGTTTAGACACACACAGACATCAAGTATCAGCACATGAATCTCAACAATGGTGACTATTAATAAAAAAAAATTCCCATTTTTGCTGTCAAGCATGTTTAGGTGAACAAGTTTCAAAAACTCACATTGGCATGCATGGCAGCTTTTTAGGACTTTTTTTTTGATTGTCACCAATCTTGAGATTCATAGGCTGAATGTTGATGTCTGTGTGTGTTTAAGTTCTGCCATAGTTCAAAGCTTTTATTTGTGCATATTGTGCTTAGGAATGTTTCACAATGATTGCGGTAGTATCAGTGGTGCAACTCGAGAGTATTAGTTATATGTTACACACTTAATAAGAGATTAAACATTAGGTGAAATCAGTGCATCAGACTAGTTCATGATGGTCTTGACATCACAAACAACAATTTTATCTGATCATAGATGCTTTTGGCTTTTCTTACTATAAAATCTGCGTTAAATAAACAATTAATTTAAGCAACTAACGAAAAACTTTTTTTAAGAAGTCAAGATTCAAGAGCCCAACTAAAGCAAACACAGATCGCCATTATGGTGACTTCAAATGAAAGTACAACACCTAAAATCTCAATAAGAGCTTTTGTACACATATGACAGAAATAAAGTCACACTGGTTAGTAATAAGAAGCTGGTGATGCTGTTTAATCCTCCTCTGCTGAGATCTTGATAAATGTAATGTGTTTTATTTTCAGTTGAATTCTGCTTTAGCTTTGGCTGTAAGTTGTGTTCCGGCTCTTGTTTCTGTTCGTGTTCCTTCAGTGATTCTGATTGTGATAACAGGGGTTCAAATCTATATGCCAATGCCTCATTTACATCTCATTAACTTCATTCATTTCCGCTTCCCCATGAATTCAACACTCGTAGTGTGGTTACACATATAAGTGCTCTTTTAAAACTGAGGGATTTTGCTGTGGGAGTATTAAGTGGCTTAAAGTTGTGAGATGAAGATAAACACACACTGTGATATGTAGTTTTAACTTATTGAAAATACTGGTTAATTGTTTAATTTACAGAAGGGCCAAGACTTTACAAATCCCTGAGAATTATCGGCAACCCATTGCTGCCGGATTCACTGGTAAAATCAAGATAAAAAAATACAGCAAAATATACTGTAAAACCTAACAGTCAACTTACTGTTGTGTTTTGTGGGTCACCATTGCACTGGAGAGCAGAGCCTGTGTTTAAGTAAAGGTCAGACAGAGAAACACTGATGTTATACTGCTTGTTGTTATATTTAAAGGTGTGTAGTTACTGATGCAGTGGGAATCTCTTCAATAATTTCAATCACACATGAATGTGTGCCGCTGTTATCTGCAAGATATTTGAGTTGAATTGAGGGCTTTTCATGACTTCCTTTGCATGAATCAGGAGGTTTTTTCTTAAGGATTTAAGCAAAACCCGTTCTTTAATACCAGTGTAACTTGCGTATTTAAACTATTTATAAAATATTAGTTGAGAAACTTGCAATTGGCCCAAATTAAGGTTTCCAGTCCGGTTTATGAAAGTAAAATGAGTTAATCAAAGGTTTGCTATTAAATTTTTGTATAATATTGTAAATGAGTTTTTCACGGTAATTTAAACAGTCTGTATAAACCTAAATTGTTTACTTCTGTAATTTTCACTGGGTACGAAGTTGTCTGGCAACCACAGCTGCCAGGTTATTGTTACTCGGTAAATTTAAAGGATTTGTTTGCAGGAGACACAGTCCATTTTAGGTCTACATTATCAGGATCATACATGGGGTCCATGCGAACGAAGAGATTCGTCTGTCCAAACATTCACTATAGTTTGCAGCGGTTTTTTTTTGATGGCCATACACCCAGTAATGCAGTCTACTTGTGCCGCTGTTAAACAGACCTGAACAGAATGAAAAGATAACCTCTCATATTCTTCTAGCGATACGACTTCAGGAACGCAGAGCTATTGACATACAGAGGATTTATTACAGGAATAGTTCTTACCCAAAAATGCCATGTCCTGTAAAAGGATTCATCCACTCAGCTCTATTCCATAGATTAGGATGGTTTGTTTCTTCTCAAATTTGGAGAAATGTAGACATGGCATCAGTTGTTTTCTTCAGCATGGATGCCTCTGCACGGACGGGTGGTGTCGTCGAATGAGAGTCCAAACAGTGAAAAAACATCACAATAATTATAATTTTTTACACAAGAATCCACACCACTGCCAGGCGATCAGTTATTCTGTCTTGAGACAGACAAAAGCTGCAATGTTTATAACCTCAGGACCTCTTTGCTTTTGGTACATAAGAGCCTAATACCATAATAAGTTCCTCTAGTAAAAAAAATATGGTTCTTGGCTTGAATACCCATGAGAATGAAATTCTGCTATCAGCCAGCACTGTTTTTACAGATAAGTGGACCTGAAAACTCAGTCGGCAAAATAATAAACAGGCTCTAAAATATATTATGTTGGGGGATTTTGATGTGAGAGACAACAGGAGATTTTTACTGGAGGAAGCGTTATAATGTATTTTGGACTCATATTTTGGCCAGAAGTCATGGTTTGAATTAAAATGCTTAATGCTGGATTTTGTTTATTACAATAGACCGACGACTCATTGACGGAAGAGGAGTAGTGTTTGGTTTGTGGATTACTTGTGGTTTTTTGTGATGTTTTTATCAGCTGTTTGGATGCCAATTTTCTCCAAATTGTAATGCAGAAACAAAATAATTTAACATCTTGGATGGCGTTTCAGCAAAATTTAATTTCTGCATGAGCTATTCCTTTAATTTGATAAAAAGTGTAGAGAAAGCCAGCTTGCCATCACACAAATATCTCCAGCAGATATAAAAGGCACTTGACTCCAGTACCTCCATACAAAGCACTGACCTTCGAAAGGAAAGCAATAGCAAAACCCTTACTGTATACCCTTATAGTCTGCGTTAAAGCTCAGATATTCTGGGTGAACAGATAAAGCATGCTACTCACCCACTTGGCTGAAACTAAAGCAAGGACTATAACCAACCTTAACGTTAAGAACTTGATATTCACGCTCTCCGGCGGTTCAAAAGGAGGTTAAGGGATTCAGTACCATGGACAGGTCTCACGATGGGATCAACCGTTTACACACTTACTGCCAAAAATCTCTCATCCCGACCAAACTCAGTGGAACCAATGTCAATGATGAGAACATCGTGCTCATAACAGCACCAACCTATCCCCATGCAACTCAGAGACTCTGATGAAACGTCATCAATGTCCTTTCAAATTTTAAGGTGAGGCATTAGCACAATGTTCCTGTAAAGTTGTAAAATCCCAAAAAGTTGTGTGGCTGCTGCATCCCAGTTCGCATACTACCTGTCAGATCTTGTATTCAAAATTATAATTAGTGTCTCAAATTATAGTATGTTCAAGTGAGTATCCCAAAGGTACCCAGATCGTCTACTATTTCTGATGGAAATTCAAACCGCAGATTCATGCACTCTCTAATTCACTCACTCTCTAAGGCTGACGATACATGGGGCAAAATTTTGAGCAATTTGAGTAATGTTGCTTGGGCACTTTTTTTCCATTTGGTGACAAATTTCTATCTGGATACTTTAAATCAATTTTGGGCTCTGTGTCTCACCTGGTTGCCCGAAATACATGTTTTTTTTTACATTTTCTGGTCAGTATTACAAAAAATGTGTTGCGTTGTTCTTGTCTGTATGAATGCAAGCTGGTTTGTTTATAGTTTACTTATGTTTTAGAATGTATTTTGCTTCAAACGTTAGTCAAACAATATGAAACTTAACATTATAAAAATTAAATTTAACCCATGGGTTTAACATTTTGAGTATTTTTCCCCCTTAGAGAAGGCAACATTTTTCAGGTTTTGTAACCATTCATAGACACTTTACAGTGCAAAGGAGCTTGTGAATTGTTAAATATAGGACTATGCAGGAGAGACAAAGCCAAGTCACAGTTCAGTATGCAAAATATGTGACCCTGAACCACAAAACCGTCATAAGGGTCAATTTTTTTAAAATAGAGATTTATACACCATCATACAAAGCTGAATAAATGAGCTTTCCATTAATGTATGGTTTGTTAAGATAGGATAATATTTGGCTGAGATACAACTATTTGAACAGCTGTAATCTGAGCGTGCAAAAAAAAAAATCTAAATATTGAGGAAAATCATCTTTAAAGTTGTTCAAATGAAGTCTTTAGCAATGCATATTACAAATCAAAAAATATAGTTTTTATATATTTACGGTAGGAAAATTACAAAATATCTTCATGGAACATAAACTTTACTTAATATCCTAATAATTTTTAGCATAAAAGAAAAATCAATAATTTTGAACCATACAATGTTTTTTGGCTATTGCTACAAATATCCCCCAGCGACTTAAGGGGTCATTTAAATGATGCGATTTCAAGTTTTCCTTCTCTTTGGAGTGTTACAAGCTCTTCGTGCATAGATAAGATCCCTGAAGTTGCAAAGAATAAAGTCTCAAACCGAAAGAGATATTCTTTATCAAAGTTAAGACCCTGCCACGCCCCCCTAAAACGGCTCGTTCTAACACGCAGCCACATATCTACCTCACTATGTGGAAATATAGCATAATGCCGCCCAAATGTGCACGCAAAGAGAGAAGGCGTGGTTTCAGAAACAGCAGTTAGTGTTGAAGCAGCATGTCAGGGAGACGCTGGGTGTTTCTAGGCGAAAGCAAAAGCACATTATTTGGCCTTCCGAAAGTAGATGCATTAGGAATCTTTAAGATTACTTACAAAAGAACAGCAATGCATTTTATGGAAGACCGTTTCGTGAACCTAGGAGAGGAGGTCATTCGACTTTGCTATGACAATCTGGAGCTTCTGAATCAGCTACTGTTTTGTTACTAGTTAAATTATTTGTTATTGACTGTTCAAATGCAGAGTTTTGAGCATCGTGTGTGGGGTGTGTGTGTTTTTTTTTGTGTGTGTGTGTTTGTGTGTGTCTGTCTGTGTGTGTGTGGGTGTGTGTGTGGTGGGTGTGTGTGTGTTTGTGTGTGAGAGATAGAGTGTGTGTGTGTGAGAGAGATAGAGAGAGAGAGAGACGAGAGAGGAGAGAGAGGGAGGAGAGACACACCTCACAGTGGGTCAGCGGTCTTAACCGTGGCTGTGGGACTGAATCAACACATACTTCATCATTGTCTGTCACGGCGAATCTGTTACTCCTTTCGGGCTCTGGCTTTCATTAATTTGAAAGCTGAAGCTGCGATTATGGTAAGGGGCATTACATTTCCGACGAGTGCTTGTGGTGTTCGACCAATCACAATGCACTGGGTCAGCTGGCCAATCAGAGCAGACTGTGCTTGTCAAAGGAGGGGGGCTTTGTTGAAAACGACGTGTTTAAGAGAGGCGGGGCATAGAGGACCTACAAGAATGTACAGTATGTGGAAATAATGTGTTTTTTGAACATTAAAGCATGTCAACATATTCTGTTACACCAAATACACAAAATAATGATCTTTAAAAAAGCATCATATGACCCCTTTAAAACTGCTTTTGTGCTCCAAGGTCACATATATTGCCATTGCTATGTGTTTATATTTTGAATGTTAAACATTCAGTACATTTTAATCTTAAATTTCTTAACTTCACAAAAGAAGCCTAGCATTGTTATTTTATCGTTCATCCGTGTAAAGCTGTTTTGAAACAATTTGTACTGAATACACTGCTATATAAATAGCCTTAATGTGACACAGATGGCACAACTAAAGCTGAATAATGTGCAAAAGAAAGTGTGAAGGAAGTCTGTATGCCTTACAAACACTATAAAACCGAATGTTGGCGCAATACACACCATAAATGAGGGCTGTGTGTGTTTTGCAGCAGCAGCAGCAGCTGAGAAACACTGAAATCCCTCGTGACGTCACGGGGAGAGAACGCGAGAGAGTCAGTCCGCGCTGCCCCTTTAAATATCAGTCATGCCTCAGATGACTCTTTAGAGGAACCGCAAACCCCCAGAAAAAAAACAGCCCATCTCCCATCATTTCCATCATTTCCATCGTCTACCGCGACATGACAACAGGAATTTAGAATTACGTCTTTAATCATCAACATCTAGGTGAGTTTAGAATCGCATCCGACTTCAATTTGACCAGTCTTTTGTTTTTATACATGATATATTATTTAAAATACACTGTGTTTATTATGCATAATATAGTGGTACGGGTATAGCTGGTACTCACAGTTCACGGCTGGCTTCTCTTGTCCTTTATCTTGCCTGTTTTTTTCTGCGCATCCTTCCTGCACCATCCGACAGCGCTGCATCAGTTTACTGCCAAATAAAATAAAATAAATAAAATACAAATATTTCCACTAGCCGTTTTTGCTCGCGTCCATGTGCTCACTGAGTAGATGCTGCTCCTGTATTGAGCGAATAAGGGAAACGTGCATGTCAGGCTGGCAGAGGTCTCATTGGCCAGTATCTCTATACTGACTCTGGTTATATGTGAAACATTTCATATAAAAGCTAAGCTTAGTTTGATTTGAACTGCATTCGTTTGTAAAAGTCTTACATGATTTATATGCTTTATATATTGTACTGTATCCAAGAATTGTTTGTAGAAAAGTCCCTATACTGAAACATTCATGCATGAATTCATGTTATGTCAAAGGCAATAAGAAAGTGCTCCATTTACAGGTATGTAATATGATGTTTGGCTGATTTTTTTGTTTAGGAGTGATGCAAATGCTGTGTTTTAAATTGCCAACTTTTGGTACACTCTCAGAAAAAAACACTGGTCACTGTCACTGGTATGGTACACCTTTTGTACTTGTATTTCATAATCATTCCTTTCAGTTGCCCCCATCCAGGTCATTTTGAGCGACACCATGCCAGAACAAAGCAATGATTACCGGGTGGTTGTATTTGGAGCCGGTGGAGTGGGCAAAAGCTCCTTGGTCCTGCGCTTCGTGAAGGGAACCTTTCGCGAGAGCTACATCCCCACTATCGAGGACACCTACAGGCAGGTGATCAGCTGCGACAAGAGCATCTGCACGCTGCAGATCACAGACACCACGGGCAGTCACCAGTTTCCCGCCATGCAGCGTCTGTCCATCACCAAAGGCCATGCATTCATTTGTTTTTTCTTCTGGGGGGGGGGGGTATCCCCCATCACCAGCAAACAGTCTCTGGAGGAGCTCAAGCCCATCTTCGAGCAGATCTGCCTGATTAAGGGGGACATCGGGAGCATCCCAATCATGTTAGTGGGGGGGGGGGGGGGGGGGTCAGGGGGGGGGTGGGGGCAACCCAGACGACGAGGCGTGAACGTTCGCGAAGTGGAGAGCAGTGACGGAGAGGCCATGGCCAAGAGGTGGAAGTGTGCCTTCATGGAGACGTCAGCTAAGACAAATCACAACATTAAGGAGCTGTTTCAAGAGCTGCTTAATTTGGAGAAACACAGGACTGTAAGCCTTCAGATCGACGGCAAGAAGAGCAAGCAGCAAAAACGAGCCGAGAAGCTGAAAGGCAAATGTGTGGTCATGTGAAAAACCAAAACCAAAGTGTGCTTGGAAAACCGAAAGGGTTTCACTTTCACGATGCTCTGGCTAACACTGTTTACACCGGAAGACAAGAATGTTGGACACATGGGACACTTTTACAGGAACGAGGATTCAGTGAGACTCCAAAAATCGTGGTACAACTTTCTTTCTTCTGTGGAACACAAAAGTAACGTTTTGGAAGAATATGCTGGCTGCTCTTTTACATATTACAGATTATACTATAAAGTAGTTCCTTCAGAAATTCTAGCTCTTTGACACGTTTTCCTGTGGAGAAATACCTAAAGAATTTATGAAGTTATCGTTTTAATTACATCACTTCTCTAGCTTGTCACAGGTGTGATTGTGATGCCGCTGCAGGTCTGCACCACCAACCTGTTTGTTGTAGACCACAAAAAATGTAGACTAACAATTGCATATAACATTTAAAAAAGCAGTAAAATTACAGCACAGGCTGGGCTACAGCATATAGCAAATACATCATATATGGCAGTATATGGTATGATCGCATATATCAGCTGAATGGGAACATATAAAGACATGCAGCCAGTAGTGAAGGTAGTAGTCAACCAAAATAAGCTAAATGGTTGTTGCTGTGTTAGTTGTGCAATTTATTATCAAAGATTTAAGTAAGGCTGCTGTAGGTTTATGTACTTCCATATGCCTTAGATTTAAAGCTTAGGCTATAGTTTTCTTCTTAGGCTTTTTTTCTATTAAGGAGTTTAGAAATGTGCTTTTTGAAAAGGGAGTTGACTATTTTCCTAGTACAGTATTTGTATCAAGGGATATTGTAGCATGAAAGGAAAGATCAGCTAAATTCACATAAACATTCATTAATTGTAAAACTTAAACGAAAACTGCACTGCAAAAATTGTTTCTTAAATCTTAGTATTCTTGTCGGGTTTTTTTAGTGCAAACATCTTGTTTTACCTTTTTATTTAAAATATTATTACTTCTTTTTGAGCACATTTTTGATAACATTAAAAAAAAACAAGACTTTATGTCTTAAGTCATTTTCATTCAAGAATGTTGAGATATTTGTAATA
Source organism: Sinocyclocheilus anophthalmus (assembly GCA_018155175.1). Classification (NCBI taxonomy): domain Eukaryota; kingdom Metazoa; phylum Chordata; class Actinopteri; order Cypriniformes; family Cyprinidae; genus Sinocyclocheilus; species Sinocyclocheilus anophthalmus. The sequence continues at coordinate 18,723 of JADLZN010007629.1, read as the reverse complement.
GAAAACAAGACAAAAATACTAAGAAAAAATCGTTTCATTTCTGAACTTGTAAACAATAATATTAACTGCTGACAAAATGACTAATAACTGGCAGTAGTGCTTTTTCGAGTGCACTAACATGAGCTATCAACTGTACATGTGTTTACACATGTTTAGTGAAATATCAGCAAGTGCTTTTGAGAGTGATATATATTTTGTAATTATATATTTTTAGCATGACAGGTCTTGTAATCAAGTTCAAGTGCTATACTGTATTGAACCTCACTTGTCTGGTTAGAGTGATGTAAACAGCTGTTTATTAACTATATTAGAGTACTGGAGACCGTTAATGCTATATTTAACTCGAATCTGTGCAAATGTTGCTAATGAGACTTGATGGCCATGTGTAGCTATTACGGATGCTCAGTCCCAAAGCTTACAGTGGGTTTCTGTTATACAGTAGGAGTTACGTATATAAAATGTAATATTGTTTTGATGAAATGTCTGTATAGATATCATGTGTGCCTACAAGTTTTTACGATTGTATTATAGGTCCCAAGAATAAATAATATTATGCATTTGATGCTGAATAGTCTTATTACACTGAGAGGCTAATGACAGCTGTCAGTTTGTCTTGAATCATCCATTAACTAGATGACAACATGACAACATTTTAAGAGTTGCAATTGAAACCTGCTGCCTTTGAATTCAAACAATTGTGTAAAGGTCGATCTACCAGCGTCTACGTTTATGTGTGTACTTAATCAAACAGATGAATGGTTTGACTCTGAGCAGAAATGATGCTGCTGTGTGGGGAAGAATGTGTGTGGTACTTAGCCATGTCAGATTAATAAGCCTGCCTGCCTCATTACCGGCAAGTCAAGTGGCCTGCAGTATAATAGAGCACCTGCCAGCACTTAACAAGCATCAAGCCAGTAACGCACGATGAGCTCTGCCACACTCAGAACAGACAGAAATGTAATTGCTATTCACCAATATTGTCAAAAAAAATGTCATCTTTGTAGTCAAACCTGACATGAGACCAAATACCGAATGGCTCCCTATTTAATTAGAGCGCTCCATACTACTGTTTTTAGGGGGGAAAGCACTTAATTCTAACATGCATGCACTATTACAGGTTCATGACATAAACTGTGAACAACACTTTTAAAGCATTTTAATCCAGGTTTATACTATTGTTCGTTTATTTAATTCATCTTTGTTGATAATACGCTAGTAATACATATTAGTGTATATGTAAATTAAGAGTAAACTACATTTCTAAATGTTGTGAAAGTGTTGTTCATTGTTAGTCACCTCGATGCGAACGGCTGCCAACACAAAGATGGTGCACTCATGAATGGGAGAAAGTGGGGGATGGGGACTGTCGTATTTTGCCTCCTAGTGGAAGTCACACAGAACTTTCAAACTGGTCATAAAGCGCTGCAACCCTCCTCTATTCATCATGATGAAATATGCAATAATGATGTTTCGAAAAGCGGAGAGTTCCGGTGCTTGGTTCTGATTGGTTGAGCCGCAATCGAAGCTGTTGTAAAATACTCTACAAACACACACCTTTGTTTACGTTTGTCTGTTGCTACCACTTTGTAGCAACCACAACTGTTTCTGAGGAGCTACATTGTTTGGTGGAAGAATACTGTTTTTATTAATATCATTACACTTTATTTGCTCCGTTTTATTTTGTGAAACCGTACTATGTATATGGAATAACCGTTTTATAAAAGCAATAAGCCCCGTGAAGCCGTGGTTTACAGTGAATTTATAACAGCTAAGGGGGTTTTAGGCAACAACAACGCCCCTTAGCTGTGATAAATTCACTGTAAACCACGGCTTCTAAGGGGCTTATTGCTTTACATCGATCTCATCCGGGTGGGCCGTGCCTGTGGAAAGATCTATTCCTATCGCTTCGGAGCAGAAGGCCATGGAGAATACATAGGGAGGCGCTGGGTCAAGGTTCCATAGTCCAATTAACTCCCCTGCTGCATCCAGCTGTCTTTGTGTGGCCAAGAAGGAAGGAGGCTTGAGGCCATGTATCGATGACCCGAGCATTGAAAAAAAAATCACCAATCGTTCGATATCTCTTCCCCTCGTCCAAGTTGCCATGAGGCATCTACGTGGGGCCACATCTTCACTAAGTTGGGACTCAGCAGTGCTTATAACCTCGTCCAGATCGTGAGGGGGATGAATGAAGACTGCCTTTTGACACTACTGGCCACTACGAGTATCGGGTAATGCCTAGGGACTTGACAATGCCCCATCGTCATTACAGGACTTCATGCACGAGGTGCTTGCTCCAGAAGTGTATCCCTCGGTTGTCACTGTACACATCGATGACATCGCATATACTACCGGAGCCAGCTCCGAACATCGCCAGATTTGGGGGGTTGGCGGGCAGGGAGGTTCGCCAACAACCTGAGAGAGCACCACCTATTCCGCAAGGCTGAAAAGTGCACCTTCCACCAACCCACAGCACAATTCCTGGGGTATGACATTGACCATAACGGTATCCAGATGGACGAGGGGAAGGTAGAAGCTATAACCTCCTGGCCAGAAGCCACCACAATTAAGGAGCTCCAACGATTCCTCGGATTTGCCAACTTTCACCGTCGCTTCATTCTCGGCTACAGCAGGATCACCAGCCCCCTCACCAACTTACTCTGAGGGAAACCCAAGTCTCTGTCCTGGACTCCCGCGGCCTTAGAAGCGTTCTCCTCCAAGAGAGCCTTCACTAGCACCCCACTCCTAGTCCATCCAGATCCCGAGCTCCCCTTCGTTGTGGAAGTGGACGCCTCCACTACAGGAGTGGGGGCAGTGCTGTCCCAACAGCAGGGGAACCCAGCCAGACTCCACCCATGTGCCTTCTACTCACGGAAGCTCAGCCCGGCGGAAAATAACTATGACATCGGCAACAGAGAACTCCTTTCCATCAAGCTGGCCCTAGAGGAGTGGAGGCATTGGCTGGAGGGGGCAGCCCATCCATTCACCGTACTGACCGACCATAAAAACCTCCAATATCTCCGTGAGGCTAAACGGCTAAATCCCCGCCAAGCACGATGGGCATTATTCTTTACGAGGTTCAATTTTACCATTACTTACCGCCCTGGTCCCAGAAACGTCAAGGCAGACGCCTTGTCGCGTATTCACAGTCACATAAAAAGCCCAGAAGAACCAGAAAGCATCATCCCACCTAAAATCATCGTCAGTCCTATCGAATGGAATTCTCCTCCAGTGGCCTCCAACACCGCTCCTAACAATCCGCCGGGCTGTCCTCCAGGATGCCAGTACGTACCACGGACACAGCGCACCCCACTCATTCACTCCGCTCACTCCTCCCGAGGCACTGGCCATCCAGGGGCCAACAACACCCTCTCGCTGCTACGAGATCGCTTCTGGTGGCCCAATATGGCAAGGGACGTGAGAAGGTTCGTGCAAGGATGTCCAGACTGTGCAATTGTCCAAAAGCCCGCGCCACTTACCATCAGGCAAACTCTTCCCTCTACCCGTGCCGAATCGCCCCTGGTCACACCTAGGAATAGACTTTGTCACAGACCTACCCCCCCCTCTGAAGGTAACACATGCATCCTAGTTTACCGCTTCTCTAAATCATGTCGCCTTCTGCCCCTCAGAGGTCTCCCCACGGCCCTAGAAACTGCTGAGCTGCTATTCAATCACGTCTTCCGATACTATGGACTTCCTGAAGACATTGTCTCTGACCGGGGACCCCAGTTTATCTCCAAGGTATGGAAAGCCTTCTTTAACCTCCTAGGTGTGACCGTAAGCCTCTCGTCCGGATACCATCCCCAATCGAATGGTCAGACGGAGAGAGAGGAGTAGACTCAGGAGGTGGGGCGATTTCTTACGAACCTTCTGCCATGGCCACCAGAACTCTTGGAACCAGTTCCTAGGCTGGGCCGAGTACACCCAGAATTCCCTGCGACAGCCTTCTACTGGTCTCACTCCCTTCCAGTGCGTGCTCGGGTTCCAGCCACCACTGTTCCCCTGGTCCGGGGAGCCTTCTGATGTTCCGGCGGTGGACTACTGGTTTCGGGAAAGCGAGAGGGTCTGGGACGCTGCTCATCACCATCTCCAACGGGCAGTGCGCAGGCAGAAGACGACAGCGGACCTTCGAAGAGCTGAAACACCTACCTATGAACCAGGGCAGAAGGTATGGTTGTCGACTCGGCCATCAGACTGCGCCTGCCCTGTAAAAAGCTCAATCCCAGATTTGTTGGCCCTTTCACCATCCTGGAGCAAATAAACCCGGTCACTTATAAACTCCAACTCCCTCACAATACAGAATTCATCCCACGTTCCACGTGTCACTACTCAAACCTCACCATGACCCTGTTTCTCTCCCCACAGAGCCTGGCCAGACGGAGGAACCCCCTCTGCCATTGATCCTGGATGAAGGCTCGGTCTACAAGGTGAAGGAAATTCTGCAGTCCCGGCGCCGTGGTGGTCAGCTGGAATACCTCGTGGACTGGGAAGGATACGGACCCGAGGAATGCTCATGGGTACCTAGGACCAATGTACTAGACCCCGCCTTAATGTCAGAGTTCCAAGCTGCCCATCCTGATCAGCCGGCACCTCAGGGCAAAGGTAGACCACCACGACGTCGGGGTTTTAGGCCCTCAGGAGAGGGCCGTGGAGGGGGGGGGGTACTGTAACAGATCGGCCAGGCTCCGTCACCACCCAATCACAACGATCCCTCTCACCTGAGTTCTAAGCACCCGCACCTGTCACCAATCAAGCACCTCATTACCAGCCTGCATAAAAGCACACACCTCAGACACCATCACTGTCGGTCTCGTTCATACGTAGATGACCTCCTGACTTTGTACTGATTACCTTGAATACTCGTGAATTTTTCCTAAAACTAACCCCCCCTCCTGTTTTTTTTCCTTTTTCCTTTTTTTTTTTTAGGTCTCCTGACATCTACATAGTTCCGGATCGCTGAGGTGTGTGTTTCCCCCGGATACCTTCCAGCCTCACTCAAGCCAAAGACTCGGATCTCTCCATATCCTCGCACTCTCTCACGGACCTTCCTCGCACGCACTTCTCCGGGGGGGGGGGGGGGGGGGGGGGGGGGGGGGGGGGGGGGAAAACTTTGTTTAAACCACCCAGTACTCACTGTGACCAACAATAAACACTTGTATATAAACTAACCTGTTGTGTCAAGCCTCTTCGTAAGAGGGGTTTCCTAACCGAACTGAACAATACGCCTAATGGGAAAATACGTCAATTCGCAAAAACTGGCCATATGTGAAAAGGTTTTCAGGGATCATTCTTTAATGTACTATAACTTCCAAGAAACACATCATACGTGGCCGCTCTCTAGTATAAGGGGCTTTCCCTACCATTAATGCTTAGACAATTTACACTGCACATGTCTGCAGTGCAGTGTGGCTCTGATACGGCCACTGAAGCTGACTGCGGCCACTCTAGTCAATGCTTGTGCTTATTCCAGCCACCCCACGCACGTTTCTGAAGCAGCTCTCTGTGCTGCTTCTGTAAAGATACACGCATACGTCTCCTTTGAATAAATATAGCCAAAAGCCCACCAAAATCCGTTGCCATGACTTAACACGAGAGGCAAAAGGTTACGTTTTAGCAGCATAACATTGGTTAATGGAAACGCCATCATTTCGCAATACTTTTTTATCGACATTTATAAAATATCGCCAAAGTTATGCGCACATCTGTAATGGAAACGCGCCTACTGGCTAACATCAAGCAAAACGGAGATGAAGTTCGACAATTCATATGAAGTAAGACATGAAAGTTCATATGCTGAAATTATTTCCACTAATAGTTTGATATTCATTTTCACACAGTGCAAGAACTGAGAGGAAAAATGATTTTTTTTTGTGCTAACAAATTACATGTTTGAAATGCCAGAAAGGCAAACACAATTAAAAATTTTAAATATTTAAAATATTCTATCAGGAAAAAAATGCATTGTGCCATATCAAGTTAAATCAGTTAATTTAATATATGCTATATGTTGGAAAGCAGTTACTCTAAATTAAAAAAAAGGTTGTTGGAGTTATCAATAATCGGTATATAATCATCCATCACCTACGCTGCAGTGTTTGCCAAAATTGGGGGTTTGTCACACAAATTTACGACTTTCTCATCGTGTTCTGTGAATTTTTGGTGGGAAGGGGGGGGGGGGGGGGGAAAACAACCCCACCCCCCAAAAGGGAGTATTTGGGATATTTAAACATATTTATCGATTAAATATTAATTAACCGGGGGGGTTGGGGCATTAGGCAGACATTCTGTCATTGTAAAAAATGTTTTCTGTTCTCTCATCATTTCAGATATAGCTGAAATCACAGCACAACCATTGTCTTTAACTTATGTGTCTGGTTACTTTGTCAGATGATGTCTTGTTTATAAATCAGAAATTTTAGCAAAATTTTAACAGTGCAAAGCAGCAGTAGATTGAAAATGACTGCATACAGTCTTGGGTTGCATTGTCTAACAACAGAAACACAAAAATATGTGAATGAGAACAGTGTTTTGGCTGTATTAAAAAAGGCTGTATAAAAAGCAAAGGAATGTAAAGGGCTGATACAACGTGATGATGTCTCACACATGCTTATTAGCGCATTAGGTCTTCTTGAGATATTTAGTGACTTTTCAAGCAGGCTTTAGCTACTCTTGATTGAAGGCATTTGGCAACCCTGGCTGAGTGGGTGTCAAAGAAGTCTTTGGGAAAGCCACAACTGTGTGTTCAGCTGAACTCTGCTGAACAATGATGGTGATTCCTGAAACAATTCTGAGGCCCTGACTGGAGAAACATGGCAGCGGCAGGGTGTTTGAGGCTTTGTGGTGGGATGTGTTGGACTTGAGAGGGATATTAGAGGGATTGGGAACTAATGGGAGGGCAGAGTTAGGGAGCGTTCAACAATCCCACAGGATTCCGATTGATGGGGCCGGATTTGATTCATCTGCCCCGAGTATCGATTTGTTTCTGCTGTACAATTTTACAGCTCTCATCATGTTCTGTCTGGTTCCTTCTGTATTTCATTTTCACTGATTCTGTAAGACATTCCTCTGCTGAGCACAATTTCATCTCTACCATTTCCTGACATCTAAAACTAGTTCTTTCTTTGATCAATTCACTGTGGTGGGAATATATATCCTCCCACTCCAGCAAACAACAGAAAGGGGACATTTATTTCTAAACAGTGACAAAGTAAAGGAAGGATTTATCTGCCAAATCTCATTTGTCTTTTGCCTTGCGTTGGCACCTAGGTCTTAAGAGAGGTACATTTATCAAAAACAAAAGTAGCTTTCCCAGGTTTTTACTTTAAAACTGTTGTGCTGCAGTCAACAGACAACGTATAATTCACAAAACACTAATGTTTCATGCGCAAACTTACAAGTAGTTGACAGAAAAGTAGACATGAACCTTTTTGCCTTTTACCTTAATTTGTAAAAATATTGTAAGGAATATTTACTAATATGGACACATCAGGTAGATGCAGTGTTATTAAGTAAATAGTTACTGTAATTTGGATTACTTATTTTTTCTGTACTTTAATTACAGTTATTTCTTATGCAATTGAACTTAATACTGTGTATAGACTGTAGAACATTTCTATACAATACAATAGTGGATTTAACATCAAAATTTAAAGTCTAACCTTGGAATGCATGTTTTTTATGCACCCTTCTCACTTTAAACTCTTTGGTGAGTTAAAAAGAATATTGGTAACACTTTTGTGTCAAATTCTCACTATTAACTAGTTGGTTATTAGCATGAATATTACTGGGATATTATTACTTATAAAGCACATATTAATGTCTTATTTTGCAAGACCTTATTCTAAATCCTTAATCTTACCCAATTCTTAAACTTAACAACTACTTTACTAAGCATTAATAAGCAGCAATTAGGGGAATATTGAAGCAAAAGTCATAGTTAATAGTTAGTTAATAGTGAGAAATGGACACTAATCTAAAGTGTGACCAGAATAATTTATGTAGTTATCTTTTATTTATTTGAAATAATTAAAAGAACCATTTAGTGTATATCCTTGTATCATTAACTTGTCAAGGTGGATATAGGACTTAGAAAGTAATTAGTAGTAAATAAGTAATTAAATACTTTTTGGAGAGAGTAATTTGTACAGTAATATAATTACACTGTTGAAGATGTAATTAATTACTTTTTTTTTTTTTTTAGAGTAACTTACCCAACACTGGGTAGATGTACCTTTTAGCTTTAATAGGGTATCACCCTACTGACAGCTCTGTATGCTTTTTCTGAGAGTGGCCTATTTTAATTAGTTTGCTAGCTGAGGAAAACTTCAGAACTGCTTTGTTACTTCCTCATTTGTAAGTCGCCTTGGATAAAAGTGTCTCCTATATGAATAAATGTAAATAAAATGTAAGCCTTGTGAAGGGTGTGACAAAAATAATAGGGGTTTTAAAATGGGTAGAATGTTGTGAAAATGTCAAAAACGGCAACTTACAGCGACCAACTAATAGAAATAATGTGAAGTGCACTGTGTTCCAAGTGTTAGTTCTGGCCAGAGCAGCAGTGCAGAGGTGCAGAACAAAAGATGCATTAGTAGTCTAGACTTTTTTGAAATATAAGCATCTAAAGTATTCAAGGTCTAAGACTGAAGGTTGTAAAGCATTATATTATATATAAATATTTATATATATATATATAAGAATATAAATATCTTATATATAGCCATACTTCTTTAACTTTTGCAAACACACACACATATTATATATATCTATCTATATATATTATATATATATATATTATATATACAACCCGATTACAAAAAAGTTGGGACACTGTACAAACAGAATGCAATGATGTGGAAGTTACAAATTTCAATATTTTATTCAGAATAAAACATAGATGACATATCAAATGTTTAAACTGAGAAAAAATGTATCATTTTAAGGGAAAAATAAAAGTTGAATTTAAATTTCATGGCATCAACACATCTTAAAAAAGTTGGGACAAGGCCATGTTTACCACAGTGTGGCATCCCCTCTTCTTTTTATAACAGTATGCAAACATCTGGGGACTGAGGAGACAAATTGCTCAAGTTTAGGAATAGGAATTTTGTCCCATTCTTGTCTAATACAGGCATCTAGTTGCTCAACTGTCTTAGGTCTACTTTGTCGCATCTTCCTCTTTATGATGCACCAAATGTTTTCTATGGGTGAAAGATCTGGACTGCAGGCTGGGCATTTCAGTACCCGGATCCTTCTACGAAGCCATGATGTTGTAATTGATGCAGTAAGTGGTCTGGCATTGTCATGTTGGAAAATGCAAGGTATTCCCTGAAAGAGACGACGTCTGGATAGGAGCATATGCTGTTCTAGAACTTGGATATACCCTTCAGCATTGATGGTGCCTTTCCAGAAGTGTAAGCTGCCCATGCCACACGCAACACCATACCATCAGAGATGCAGGCTTCTGAACTGAACGCTGATAACAAATTGGGTTGTCCTTGTCCTCTTTAGTCCGGGTGACATGGTGTCCCAGTTTTCCAAAAATAACTTTAAATTTTGATTCGTCTGACCACAGAATGGTTTTCCACTTTGCCACAGTCCATTTTAAATGAGCCTTGGCCCAGAGAAAACACCTGCGCTTCTGGATCATGTTTAGATATGGCTTCTTTTTTGACCTATAGAGTTTTAGCCGGCAACGGCGAATGGCACGGTGGATTGTGATCACCGACAATGTTTTCTGGAAGTATTCCTGAGCCATGTTGTGATTTCCATTACAGTAGAATTCCTGTATGTGATGCAGTGCCGTCAAAGGCCCCGAAGATCACGGGCATCCAGTATGACTTTCCGGCCTTGACCCTTACGCACAGAAATTTGTTCCAGATTCTCTGAATCTTTGGATGATATTATGCACTTGTAGATGATGATAACTTCAAACTCTTTGCAATTTTTCTCTGAGAAACTCCTTTCTGATATTGCTCCACCATTTTTCTCCGCAGCATTGGGGGAATTGGTGAGTGTGTGTGTTTGCAAAAAGTTAAAAAAGTATGGCTATAGTTTATAGATATTTATTGTAATAAGACCCATAATCATGTTATCATGTTAACAATGTTCCATACAATAACAACAATACTATTACTACTATTACTACTAATTATTATTATTATGTACACACATTATGTCCAAAAGTTTGGAAGGTTTAGCTGTGATGGTAAAAACAGTAATATTGTGTGAAACATTATTACAATTTTAAATAGCTGTGTTCTATTTGAAAACTTTTTAAAATGTAATGCATGCCTGTGATGCAAAATTGATTTTTCAGCAGCTGATACTCCAGTCTTCAGTGTCATATGATCCTTCGGAAATCATTCTAATAATCTGATTTGCTGCTCAAAAAACATTTATTATCATAGTAATAGTATAAAAAATAAAATTGAATGAAAACATATAAATACATAAAAATATCAAAATATGTATAAACTACATATCTAAATAAATGATATGTTAAGATATAAATAAACACAGACCATTCTTAGAAAGCCTGTATTTAGGCTGCTTGGCCTTACAGAATAAGCATTCATAGTCAGAAGTAAGCCAAAGTATAATTTGCTGTTTATTTCTCTTTCGGATCAATAAAGGCAGGCGCCAGTTGGTAAATGAGGCTACAGTTGTTAGAGCTTTTGAGGGGTGTGAGGATTACAGCAGTAAGAAAAAAAAGACGAGTGTTCGGCCGACCCGTCTCCTTATGTTTCAAGAGGTAAGCTATCAATATTTCCTCCATCTAACTTGGTCACGGTGCAGAGAACATGCAGGTTTAGAGTTGCAGATGAAGCCATTATTGAAAAAGATCCAGACCAGATTCGGAATGTCAGAATGTCCTATCCGAGTTGTTAGCATATTCCCTAGTGGGTTTGGCAGGGATCAGTTAATGAACAGGCTGCAGTGGCAGCATAGGGCCAGTCTAAGAATTGACAACCTCTGGTCCAGCGGGGAAACTCTCGGTTGTTAGTCTATTTGTGTGTTGTTGATATTTTGGCTTGTACACGGTGCACAGAAAAAAAAAACTGGAGTTGGTCCTGAGCCGAGGGTTAAATAGGATTTCAGCAAAGCTCGAGACCGCAGATTGGAGTTATGGCTCCTTTTCTGGGATGAGCTACACGGCTGAGCGGAGGTGTGAGGTAATGTTCTATTCATCAACAATGTTATTTGCTTTTGACTCCGCTATTAGATGCATTATTTACTCGAAGGTCAAGACATTTACAACTGTTGCCCTACATCGAACATTACGCTGTCTTTGAAGGATGAATACCAAAATCTCCACAGGAGGACTTCATTATATTTATTTGAAATATAACAACCGTGAACTTAGTGTGGGAACAGGCTCAGCGATGGCATTCCCAGTTCATCATTAAAACAATGAATACTAAGGCAAAGCGTGAAGCAAATAGCAGTTCCTTTTTTATCTTAAAGCAAAATTATAATGGCTCTTTCAAAATCTAGCGAGCATTTCGTAGGCGCTCTCTAGACAACAGGGCTGTTTCACATTGCAGACAGCAGATTATGCATATTATCCATGGAGTTCATTACCTCTCCTGCTATAGGTCAGGCCTTTTTTAGCAGGGATACTTCAAATCGATTGTAATCTGACTTGAATTTCCATATCCTAATGAATGCAAATTAGCTTAAGAAAGCATTTGCTTGATTAAAGATTCAGCTTGTAAACTCTCAAATAGCACCACATGAATTTTCAGAATTAGATTTTTGCTTCAATCTCTCTCCTTTGACACAAATTGTGCTCCTGCGGTAAAACTGGCTATTTTTGCATGTAAACGCTATTTGAACAAGTGTCACACTGTTCGGTAGATTGTAAACAATACGATTTTTACACGTTTGTGCATTACTGAGGGGTATTGTAATTTCTCACACAATAGCGGACTGAATTATGCAGTAGTTATTTAGAAACCTTGGGCACTGTGATTCGCAATGAGATTTATTAAAGGGATATTCCATGTTAAATGTGACTTAAGATCCACGGACAGTATGCGCGGCGAATACACACACACTTCTTGCAATGAATCACACTTGTGCGTGTAAGATCATGTAACACATACGACAATAAGACATAAGACACACACTGCACATAAGGCCCTGCAAGACAGCATAAGATCACTTAACAATCCTGTCTTGGCAAAGTTTTATCTAATTTTTAAATTGACAGCATTGACTTTCGTCTTGCTTCATATGGAGATAACATACAACTGACACTGGATTGAAGTGAGATAACTAATCGAAAATGATCACTGTTTACAATAAAACTCTACGTGTAGGAATTATGTAAGCAAATTCTTCTTGAAAAGCAACTCAAAAACTGCTTGATGTAGAACTTTTGTAAATACTTTACAAAAACATAAGCTTCATATTTCTGGACTGCAGCACTTATTACTATGCTGTTGTAGTTTTTACAAACTAAAGGATGATTCAAAGTTGTTTACCATGGTGATCGAGCCTTGGGGGTAAATCGAAGTGGTCAATTTTTAACCAGGATATTCCTTTGAAGGCCACTGAATTAGACCATCCCCATCATTTAGACTACATGCCTTATTTCCAAAACCAGACGGAACTCCCAATGTGAACAAACCTGAACATGCAAAATGATTGACAGGGAGAAGATGCTTCACATTGGCTAAAGAAAAGTGTAGGCCAATCCCAAGCGATATCTGCCAGACAACAACTTTAAGAAAACCAACCAAGTTCAGAGGGTCAACCATTGGGTTGGAGGTCATACAATTAAAAAGTATAATTTCGGCTCCACTTTTCCTAAACACTTCCACACCTGCCATTGGTTGCTCAAATAGACAGTCCTGTCCCCAAACTCACATTATTGGTTGAACCAATGTTGCTGCATTGGGCCAGTCGGGATGTTTAGAAATGTTTCCTACTTTCAGATCACATAGAACAAGCATTTTTCTACAAAACTCCACCTGTTTAACTTATTTTTTTTTAAATGTAGAATTCATGCAAGTCTGTTATAAACACACAAGCTTCATATTTCTGGCCCACAACACTTTTTTACAAACTGAGAAGGAAGAGTCAAAGGTATTTCGGGTAATTCAAAGTGATAACTTTTAATCAGGAATTTCTGATTTGAGACCAAAAAAAATGGGGGGGGCCTTGATCACATTCCTTGGTGTTTTGGAAAAAACAACAAGGTGACAACCTGAACATGCTAAATTATTAACGGGGAGAGGATACTTCTGATTGGCTAAAAAAAAAGTGTAGGCCAATCCCCAGCAATATCTACCAGGCTGCTGAGAAAATGAAGATATAATATATTTATATATTATATATAAAATATATTATATATATATATATATAATATATTTTTGTTTTTTTTTTTTTTTTTTTTTAATACGTCAGCCCCTTTCAGAGAACCAAAGAAAGTTTGAGGGTACACATTAAGTTAAGTGGCCCGCGGGTGGGGTTGGCGGTTTTTCCTCGGGGGGTCTGCGGGTGGTTGGCTAATAAATAGATATATGTAAAGTATATAATTTAAGCTCCACCTTTCCTAAACTCTCCCACACCTGCCATTGGTTGCTAAAATAGATTGTCTTCTCCCCAAACCCACATTATTGTTTAAGCCAATGTTGCTGCATTGGGCCAGTCGGGATGTTTAGAAAGCACTAAAGTAATCACATCACAAAAGCTTCAAGACCTTCTGCACTTGTTTCATTTGTTCTTTCCACCCTTTCTGATCTCGTTTCTTTATTCCTTGTGCCTATCTTCCTCCCTCCCTCCTCTCTGAAATCTTAAAGCCAAAGCCGAAGCCGCAGCTTGATGAATGAGCCAGTAAGTTAGAATCCGCATCCGTACCAGAAAGCCTCCAATCTGCACCGCGCGGCAGTGAGAGAAAGCGCTGGCTCTTCCACACGGTGAGCGATTCAAGCTGCCACAGCTCAAAAGTGATGAGAGCTTTTAAGAGTTATGACTCACATTAAATATAGACCCATAACATTCGCTAGGAGCCTCTTTGAAAGTGTAATCTTGCAGGAAAGTTGTGAATGAAGGGTTATGACGAAACTGGCAGGTGAGTACAGTGCTCCATCAAGTCTCAGAGCCAGGGACGACTGGTAGAGCATTTCCCAGGCTCGCTGCCCTCCATTAAAATTAATTACGCACTCGCCTATAAGTGACGAGAGGAGCGCAACTCAAGGTCACTTTTATAAAACAGTGATTAACAATAAGACAAGACACGTGTCTTTATCTGCAAAAACATTCCAAGCTCCACATATTTTACCATCCACATCACTCCACGTCTTCCTTGTAAATGTGAAATAGTAATACCAATTAAAAATTTTTTAAAGATTTGCAATTTGTAATGCCCATGCAAATTAAAATAAAAAAAAACAAAAATAATAAAAAATAAATACATATATAATATATATATAGATATATTTATATTACAAGTATAATCCAAACCGTTTACAAGAATTACTTCAATCTGTTTTTTCAGTATTTTAAATAAGGTGAAATACAAATATTAGATGAAAAATTTAAACTTGAAAAACTTTAAGTGTTTTGGAGAGTACCCAACGTAATCAGCATTAGTTATGTTTGAGGGGGAAAGCGTGCGCATGAACATAATTGGCGTAATCAGCATTGTTTATGCTTAGGGTAAAGCGTGCGTAAGCCTTGTGATACTCTCCAAAATGGAGGAAGACAGTAACTTGGAGGAGAAGAATTGTTGAATAAAGTAGTTATTTTGTTTTTCGTTCTATATAAGTAGTATATATATATACCGTGCTGCTTGAAAGTTTGTGACCCTTTAGAATTGGCTATATTTTGCATAGTATAGAACCAAAAAAATCATAGATTTTATGCAAGTCCTGAAGTGGACAAAGAGAAACAATCAAACAAATGAGTGAACTATGTTTTTTGTCATTTTTTCGCAGGAAAATTATCCATAGTGCATATCTGGTGAGCGGGAAAAACAGTGCAAAAGTATGTGAATCTCTAGGATCAGCAGTTAATTTGAAAGTGAAATTAAGGGTGCATCTGTTCAGAGGTGTTTTTTAATCAGTGAGATGACTATCAGGTGTCAGCGTGTGCCATGTTTTATTTATAGAACAGGGATCTATCAAAGTTTGGTAATGTTTGTGGAAGTGTATCATGGCACAAACAAATTAGATTTCTGAGGACCTCAGAAAAAGAGTTGGGTGTTGCTCATCAGGCTAGAAAAGGTTCCAAAGCCATCTCTAAAGAGTTTTGACTCCACCAATCCACAGTCAGACAGATTTTGTACAAATGGAGGAAATTCAAGACCACGGTTACCCTCCCCAGGAGTGCCCCACCAACAAAGAACACTCTAAAAGCAAGACGAGTAAAAGTCCACTAGGACTGCAGGCTACTGTAACTTCTAAGTAACTAAAGGCCTTTCTCACACTGGTTAATGTTAATGTTCATGAGTCCACCACTGAACACGGAACAACCATGGTGTGCATGGCAGAGACGCAAGAAGAAAGCCACTGCTCTCCAAAAAGAACATTGCTGCCCATCTGCAGTTTGGTAAAGGTCATGCGGACAAGCCAGAGGAATACTGGATAAATGTTTTGTGGATGGATGAGACCAAAAAAGGACATTTTGGTTTAAATGAGCAGCGTTACGTTTGAAGAATGAAAAACACTGCTGCATTCCAGCATAAGAACCTTATCCCATCTGTGAAACATGGTGGTGGTGGTAGTATCATGGTTTGGGCCTGTTTGCTGCATCTGGTCCAGGACGACTTACCATCACTGATGGAACAATGAATTCTGAATTATACAAGCAAATTCTGAAGGAAAATGTCAGGACATCTGTCCGAGAACTGAATCTCAAGAAAAAATAGGTCATGCAGCAAGACAACGACCACAAGCACACAAGTCGTTCTACCAAAGAATGGTTAAAGAAGAACACAGTTAATGTTTTGGAATGTGTATTCTAAACCACATTTATGACTGTATATAATTCTTCTGTGGAACACATTTGGAAAATTGTTTAAGATTCAGGGTACAATAAAAAAAATCTACTTTTTTTAAAGTCTAATCTTATCTATTTTTCTTTTTAAAATAACTTATTTTTGTGTTCCATAGAAGAAAAGAAAGTTGTACCAGTTTTGACATGAGGGCGAGTAAACAATGAAAGAATTTTTATTTTTGAGTGAACTAACCCTTTAAGTGTCGAATGCCTATTAAGACCACAGTATACATGAAAATCCGGTAAGAACTCCGAGCAATGAATGTGGCATGAGCGATTGGTTTTGCTTCTCCAGACTCTGGTTGAGCAGTTGCCTCAGGACGATCCAGACTATGATGTGGATCTCGGTTGTTTGCTTTATAAGGAGGGCGAGTATGAAGAGGCTTGCAAAAAGTTTATGTCCTCCATGAATGTACTGGGCTACCAGCCAGGTGAGGATGATTTTCTTTAGCGCTGGTTCCATTGAATTATAACTCTGTGTGTTTGTGGTGTCTACATGCAGAAGCTTAATAGACAAAACAGACAAACACATACACTGGTGTCTCCCAGTAACTGTTTTGCCAAGAGTTACAAACATAACATTGACTGGCTGACCGCACTGCGTAAGGGTAGTAATTTAGATTTTTTTTAATGGAAATGAATGTGGTATGGAGACCTTTTGACAAACTGTGCTGGACTCTGATTGTTGTTTTTTTTGTTACAGATCTGGCCTACAATATAGCACTTTGTTATTACAGTTTAAAGCAGTACGCTTCAGCACTCAAATATATTGCAGAAATGATTGAACGTGGAATCAGAGAGCATCCAGGTATTTGTATCAGAAAATCCTTTAGGTGTTGCAAGACTTGCTGTGCTATAGAGTGAATTTCAATGAGTGACTCTTATGTTTATAGAGCTCAGTATTGGAATGACAACAGAAGGCATTGATGTAAGAAGTGTCGGCAACACCCTCGTCTTGCACGAAACTGCTTTGATTGAAGCCTTTAATCTGAAAGCAGCTATTGAATACCAGCTGAAGAACTGTAAGTATAGATAAACCACCAGGCCTGATCTTTCACGTAGGCGCCTTCCTATCATGTGCTTTTTGATGTGAACTCTATTTATTCATAGCGTATTATAAACTGCAAATCCATTAGCAGAATCTGTGGCCTTCCAGGATTCCTAGTGGCTTTGCATTTAGCATTAAGCATGAAGTCTACAGCACAGACTATGTTTTGCTCAGTGGCTTTCTGCATAATTTAGCCTACAGAACGGCTACTATTGAACTTCAGTGAATGTGATTCAGTGATTATGGCCTCATATATCTAATTTTTTTGTTGTTGCAGATGCTGCTGCACAGGAAGCACTGACTGACATGCCCCCCAGATCAGAAGAGGTACTAAAAATGTGACCTCTGTGGTAACACTTTCCCCCCTTGACACTTGGCATTCACATGCATTTTGTATCTGAATAGTATCTAGATATAGTTTAGCAGGATTGCACTCAAATGTGTCTCAATTATCCATTCGAAATGGAATGGCACTCATGTATTACATCATAGTTTGCTTTAACCATACATTTTCTGCCACCCACAGAATTTTTTAATACAATAATGGATCATTCAAAATTCTTATCTATGGATAAAACAATAAAAATCTATCTGGTCAATTGTGTAAAGGATGCTAATAAGGATTAGATATGAAGAAAAAATTAGGTTTTAAAATGCCCCGGCAAAAACACACCAGGAAAGAGACGTGACTGAGGAATGAGAGACTGTAAGTGTAGTTCAGTGAAATAATACATTGGATGTTGTTCATTAAATTGGCGAGCAGATTACAAGACCTCAGTGTCTGTTGACTTATTCACAATGTGCAAGCAGAATAAAAAGAGAAGAAGCTGCAAAAGCTCTTTAAACACTGATAAAAATAGAGCACGATAGAAAATTTACAACCTAGTCCATCAAAGTGACGGATAATTTTTATTTGTAGCTCAACCTCATTATATAGTACTTAATCAGCGTAATAATTATATATTGCTTAATCAAAATGCATTAGCATTTACACCTTGTCGCATTTATACTTAATGAAATGAAATCAGAAACCATCTCTAACTACCTTCGAAAGTACTTTCAGTGATCTGATTGCAGTCTTATCATATTAGGTGTATTTGCATTTGGCTTTTAATGTTTTCAAGTGCTGTCCGAATGTAATTTGATCACTAAAAACACCTGGTAATGTGTTTATGTCTCATTACTATTTTATTCCAGTATATTTCCAGGTGATTTTGCTGTAAAACTTTTTCCGAGTTCTGTTTTCTCATTTCTATAGCAATGCAGCAAACAAAGGCTGCCGAATAAGATCAGATGCCTGTCAAGAGAATATTTTCCTCATTAGTTATGCTGTTTGATCTGAGCGTGCTCACTCTTGCAGGGTAGCTTCTTATGAATCAATGTCATAGGCATGCCAGTTCACATGCACACGCTTGAGGAACTTTTATCCTATATTGACAGACCATGTGCCATCTATTTCAGAAGAAAGAAAATTACCTAGTCATTTGCACTGCCTTTTAATACTACAATGCAAGTTTAATTTTCTGGAATCCTTACCAGATTGCCTGTAATTATGCACTGGGAATTAGCTGTTTTTGAGATTCCGGTGCAGGTTTAATCCTTTTCTGCAGGGGTTTGTATTGTGAGAGCTGGTAAGCCCACACCTGCTGGCTGGAATGATGGTGGGCTGCAGGGAC
>JADLZN010007628.1:0-36618 GCA_018155175.1 Sinocyclocheilus anophthalmus | reverse complement strand
TATACTTGGGATGTAATGATTCACTCAACTCCCGATTCGATTCATGATTTTGATTTCACTATTCGATTTTCTCACGATTTTTTTAACAAGATGAGATTGAAGACATTATACAGTAAGTCAATTAAAAGGTGTCATTTTATTAGGCTATTCCTGCACGTTTCTTTGTGAAATTGAAATATAACTAAACTGAATTTTAAAACAAACCCCAAATCAAACAAGTTACACAAATAAAATAAATCTCTTCATATAAACAAATTAAGGCTTTGTCTGTGTTCTTTCCTTTTGAAATTAGAGGCAACCACTGCATTTTTAATCATGATCCCGAACAAGATGCTGCATACATGCAACATGAGCAGTTGTTAATCTAAATTAGATTGTATAATTTTGAAATCTGAAGCAAAAACAGAACGGTCTTTAACTTTGTGAAACTATGCTACATAAAACATATCTGAACGAAACAGCAGAAGCTCTGAATGAGACGCAAATTCACTCTCTGACAGCAGGAGGCACTTATGAACAGCAGTGATACAGTGTTTCCTTGGTTACAGCTGTAAACAAAGGCAGCGCAGCGCTTATGAACGCTACTTTAATATGCATTGTTCAGAGGCAAGATTAAAAGAAAATGCCATCTAGACTTTTCTAAAGTCAGTCAGTTCCCCCCAGAGATACATTCATATAAACCCCCAACTGTATCGCCATTCATTTAACATCTCAACCGATTTGAATCGTGCCCCCCCCGCCATATTTGCCTCGATTTTCGACCGGCTTGTGGTTAATCGTTACATCCCTAGTTTATTACAAAATACAAGTTAAGCCAGTGAAGTCTTCCGCTGCTGGGCGTTGTGGCCGTTTCTCACGTTTCAGAGCAAACAGACACAGTTCCCCGCTCTAGAGGCCGCTCTCGTACTGTATATTAACAGCAGACCTTCTCAGCCGCTCCAGCAACCCGGAAAAAATATTGGTAGGAATTTTTGCAAATAACCGATTGTTCCAGTAATCGGTTATCGGTGCCGATTAATCGGTCGACTTCTACCCGCATTCACTGTTCCCTACATCACTCCACCGATATAGTGCATGGTATTCTCTAACGGCTAGCTGTTCAGTGTACGTCGCATGTACGCTCGTTATTGAGGTGCATTATGGGATTGAATGAGTGCAGTCCACAGTGTCCACTATGGTTTCGAAGGCTACTATAAATAGTGGATGACAGATGTAGCCGATATCTTAGAGAGCAAGGTGGTCAATGGGCAATATTTATGATAT
Source organism: Sinocyclocheilus anophthalmus (assembly GCA_018155175.1). NCBI lineage: Eukaryota > Metazoa > Chordata > Actinopteri > Cypriniformes > Cyprinidae > Sinocyclocheilus > Sinocyclocheilus anophthalmus. The sequence continues at coordinate 35,355 of JADLZN010007628.1, read as the reverse complement.
TACACCATTTAATTTAAATAACATGCATAACATTTGCTGCAATTAAATTTTTAATTATTTTAAATATTTACTAAATTAGAAATGTAAGATGAACCAATATGGATTTTTTTTTTAATTTGATCAAAATAAAAAATAAATTCTGGAAAAATGAATTCTGTAATCCTGTTATAGTATTTTTCACAAATATAGAAATCGTTTAAAACATGAATAAAAGCAAATGTAAGCAAAGAGTTTACTCTGTAGTTTTGGTAAGTTTGTGTGCACTTGGAAGACTGGTTAATGCTCATTTCACATAGTAAACAATGACATATATGACATGAATATGGCACAGCAGCAAACTGGATGCAGTGCAACATAGTTTGAAATCATGCATTTAAAGATTACACTCATATCTGTGCTCAGGTGCATTATCGCTGTCAAAATAAAAGCTGCTTTTGACACTTTTCAGCCAAACAGAAAAACTTGTAATCAGAAGATTTATTTGCCAAATTGTACGCACAGATGTCTGCTTGTCTGTAATGATTCGGTTCATATACAGTAGTACATATACAATCCACTGAGCTCTCAGAATTAAGTTGTGATGCCTTAAAATGTTGGTAGTTGCTTCAAGCGTCACTCCTTTTCATAACTAAACCGTATATGTTATGACAGAAGCGTGTATTCAGCAGTTGAAGCAGGACTACTGCTGTTTAAATCCCGCTCATCAGGCCAGACCCTGGTGTGTCTTGTGTTGATTTCAGTCTGGTCTGCAGCTTCATTGCGTGTTTATTTGCACAAAGTCTGCTCTGGTGTTTAGCCTACAACAGTCTGTCTTCATGATAGACTTTGAAATATCGAGATGGATTATGGGCCTGGAGAAACAGCTGTGCCAGTACTTGCGTGAGTGTTTCGCCATCAGCTATCATGAAATATTAGCAACAGAAAACAATCTTAACTTGCACTACACAATTAATATGACCAATATTACCATGCCAGGCTGGTTTTTGAACTTGTACCACGTAAATATGGCAGTTTGTAGACATGAAATACCATATAATTCTTTCAGTTCTACCGTGTTATACACACGCACAGCATGATAATCAATCACTCAGTACTGCGGTGAATATCAAAGTAGTTCAGATGACAATTTCATGTTTGTTTTTTGGTGACGTTAACAGGTGATTGGTCCATTTAAAACTTTAATAAATTGGGTAAATTTTGTTTATATTGTGCACGATTGAGCAGAGATATTGTAGGCATTTGTTCTCTAGGTAAATTTGTTCTCTAGGTAAATCGAAACAGATTCCTAATTTGTGGCCATAAAACCACATATATCACATTTTTCTTGCACATATATCAGTAAAACCTTTTCTTTTTCTTGGTTATTTTCCAGTTTAATGAAGCATGCCCCATTACAGCATTACATTTTGATTCTGACATTCGTATCGGGTCTTTTTTCCAGTTTGGTAGAGTCTTTCAAGCTTAATCGAGCGAGATTTGTTGTTAGGAATGCTAACCCACCCACCCAACCACTTTACCAATTTACATCAGGATGAAGATTAATTAGCTCGGCTCTGAAAACTCCACACGCTCTTCAGTCGATCCCCAGTCTGCTGTTCAGAGAGCTAAAGGGACGGTGCACAAACGGCCCACCGATTCAGACTCTCGGCTGCGTGCTTGGATTACACCGATGAATTGCCTTGGCGGCTGAGAGCATGCAGGAGCTTTCTGCCGAAAAGACATTGAACAGCACTTGGCTTTCAATGCCAGATCATTCAATTACTGCATTAGAGGTTGAAGCCAGAGGCTCCAAAGAGGTGAAATCCAATTGCCATTGATTCTCGAAATCAGTATCATTGTATTGAGTTTTTTTTCTTTCTTTCGTGCTTTGTATTTGGCATTAGATGAAACTGCTTCCATCCTTTTGATTTCTGAGACTGAAATCCTGCAGACATTCCGTCCATTATAAATGGTTTAGATCTCCGATCAGATTGAATTGGGGCTCATTGAAGCATTATTTGAGTTATGTAGGACTCCAACCTGTGCAAGTGCTTATGCATGAACGACAAATTTAATCTAATGAATCTGTTGTCCATTCCATAACGGAATTAAAGTAGTCCTCTTGTAATGTTTCAACAGGCGTTCTTAAAAGTGTGGCTCGAAATAGAGAATCAAAATGTTCTTGTGTGATTATTGCAGACATTTATAGATAGGTTTTATTCACATAAATGGCAAACATACTGCAAGTTTCAGAACTCACAACTAACTCCCCTGTTTTAAATATCAATTATTCTTTTCTACCCTTCTGGAACAGCCAGATTTTTGTCGGTAACATGAAAAGCATCCGGTATCTATAGTGACACAGAAAGTGATCAAAGACGGTTCTCTTTGTAATCGCTGCAGCAGCACATATCTAACAGTGATTTGATTGTGTCAGTGGACATGACTGTGTTCGGCTACAGTGCAGCAATGCAACCTTCAATGCTCTAATATAACACTATAATCAATGCTTTTCACCACCAGTGAATCTTGGTTACAGTAAAAAACGCAGTAAAAGTTTTTGAGAGAGTTCCACATGTAATGCATGAAGATGACTAATAAATGGCCCAAATACTTCACCCCAAACTGAACTTGGGATACTCCGCTTCATGTCCTTCCAACCCAGAATGCATTTCATTTTCTGCAGAACGCTGTAGAGAATAAGTTTGCAGAATGTTCAGTTTGGACCCATTGACATTCATTGTATGACCACAAACATTTTTTTTTTTCAAAAATATTCAAAATTGGAAAGAATCTCATACAGGTTTGTACTGACATGGGCAATACATTCAGTCGGATTTTTTGCATGAAACTATTTTTCTATCCCTTTAAGACAAAATAAAGAGAATAAATCTGAATCAGAAGCTCTGTTCTGACTGACGTGTGTTCATGTGAGCGATGAATATCTTGAATATCCGAAGAATAAACCGCCAGAGAGGATATCATTCATTACTCCAGCAGGAGTCGTGTGAAAGTCAACAGATGACAGCAGGAGAATGTGAGCTGACAGCAACATCATCCCATGGCGAAGTCCTCCATAAAGCCAGTCTTCATCCTCACGGAGAACAAAAGCCTTCCAGCTTTGATGTGCTCACATTTGGTCCAGCGTAGCTCACGTGTGTCGCGTGTCTCTGGAGTTTGGCTCTCCACAGTGATGGAGTAACGGCTGAAGCATTAGGAACGGCTGCGCAGTCAGTCGTGAGTAGGGGGGGGAGCTGAGGGGATGCCGGTATGGAGGGGGTCCAGAGCCAGAGATGCGTTGATGGCACGGTAGGAAAGGTATGTGAGGATCGGGATGTACACAAACGGGCATTGTGAGGGCGGGGGCCAGGGACTGAGACAAAAGGGGGGGGGAGTCCAATACCCTCAGATGACTCCCGGAAACTCAGGCTATTACTTTCAGTGATGCTGCAATCAAGTTTTTTGTTTTGAAGGTTGATGAAACTGAATTCCACTGGGTTGTGAACCAGTCAGAGTTGAATTGAGATTGCTTTTCATGTTCCAATTGAACTCCTGAATTTGAAGTAGAAAACTTCATGCAGTATTGCATGAAAGAAAGCACTGCAATAAATTTGAGTTAATTACAAACTACAGGAAGTTGAATTGGAATTTGAAAAAATGTATATACACTAGCATTCAAAATTAAAGTCAGTCCAATTATTTTACGTTTTTGAAATAGAAGTCTCTTCTGCTCACAGAAAGCAAGACGCATTCATGTTGCTCAAAAATACAGTATAAACAGTAATATTGTGAAATATTATTACTGTTGAAAATAACTTATGAATTTACATTGCTTTTCAAGTTCCAGTTGAACTGAATTTGAAGTAGCAAACTAAATGCAGAATCGCATGAAAGAAAAGCAGAAATAAATTATTTTGTAAATGTTGGTTTGACAAAGTCTTGTTTAAAAGTAAAAAAAAAAGTTTGTAAGGTCTATAAACCTTAGTGACAGAGAGAACAGATAGGAATATTATATAATGGATTAAAATTAATAAAAATTGCATTTATTGCATAAATTTTATAAGAAATTGCATTTATTATTAATTCCAGTCAACATTATGTTTGACATGTAATGTAGGCCATTAGTTGATGGTTATTGTAAATATAATTCAGTAAAATACAATTGGATAACATCCTGTGGCATCATGGGACAGTAATACTGTTGACCAATCAGAAGCCAGAACTACAAATATATGATTTGAATACGTTCATAATTTTAGGGTTTATAGGAGTTAATTAAACAGTTTAATTATGACAGTCAGTCACACAGTTATGCTTGGTATCAAGAAACAAACATCTTGGTTTTCCTTTTGGTGACCGTCTCTTCCTTCATGACTCTTCTGTGTGTATCTGTCAATGAATGCGGGAATAATGTGCTGGAGTAATGCGCTGGAGTAATGCACTGGACTAGTATTCTGGAGTAATGCGCTGGAGTAGTACTCTGGAGTAATGCACTGGAGTAGTACTCTGGAGTAATGCACTGGAGTAGTATTCTGGAGTAATGCGCTGGAGTAGTACACTGGAGTAATGCGCTGGAGTAGTACTCTGGAGTAATGCACTGGAGTAGTACTCTGGAGTAATGCACTGGAGTAGTATTCTGGAGTAATGCGCTGGAGTAGTACACTGGAGTAATGCGCTGGAGTAGTACTCTGGAGTAATGCGCTGGAGTAGTACACTGGAGTAATGCGCTGGAGTAGTACACTGGAGTAATGCGCTGGAGTAGTACGCTGGAGTAATGCGCTGGAGTAGTACTCTGGAGTAATGCACTGGAGTAGTACTCTGGAGTAATGCACTGGAGTAGTATTCTGGAGTAATGCGCTGGAGTAGTACACTGGAGTAATGCGCTGGAGTAGTACTCTGGAGTAATGCACTGGAGTAGTACTCTGGAGTAATGCACTGGAGTAGTACTCTGGAGTAATGCGCTGGAGTAGTACACTGGAGTAATGCGCTGGAGTAGTACGCTGGAGTAATGCGCTGGAGTAGTACTTTGGAGTAAAGCTCTGGAGTAAAGTGATTGATTAATATGCTGAAGTAGTACTCTGGAGTAATGCACTGGAGTAGTATTCTGGAGTAATGCGCTGGAGTAGTACTCTGGAGTAAAGAGCTGGAGTAGTACTCTGGAGTAATGCACTGGAGTAAAGCACTTTTGCTCCAGTGCATTAAAGCGCTGATTTCATGTTGACTGGAGTAACACACTGCACATTCAGTCCTCAATCCCTGGTTAAGTTTGGCTGTAGGTTTTGTTTTGGTCGTGTGAATCATTTCCCCGCTTTGCCTCGCAGCAGCGCCCATCTCTGTGTGCTGACCCTTCCCAAAATAGCCCTGTCTTTGGAGCACCGGCGTCCTGCAGCAGACTGAGCGTGTGAGCACGGCTGAGCCAAACACTGACTCAGTGTTTACACACGCCTGGGAACCGTGCAAGGATCCATTCAGGCTGATAGTCAGACAGTAGACGACGGATCAGAGATCTTTTTCTGTGATGTTTCATTCTGGTGATATGGAGCTGTGCAGATGTTTGCAGGCCGTCGACATGCTGCGCTCGATGGGTGAAAACCAGCAGATCTCGCCATGATCCACTGATTCTTCTGCTCAGATACATTCATATTAAAAACATTGTGAAGTCGACATGAAATCATGACTGACTGATGTCACCTTCCTAATGCATGTCAGGCAAAATATAGAAGTGAAGAATTGGCTTCCATTCAATTCACGAGTTACAATTTAAATTAAATTTGCCACAAACCACAGGAACGTTAATTGATCATTATAAACTAACATTGGAATATACAATAGGCCTTTCAAAAGTTTGGTGTATGTAAGATTTTTTATGTTTTTGAAAGAAGTGTCTTTTTCTCACCAAGGCTGTTTTATTTGATCCAAAATACAGTAAAAATTGTGAAATATTATTAGAATTTAAAATATCTGTTTTCTATGTGAATATGTGTTTAACTGTAATGTATTTCTGTGATGCGCAGGTGTATTTTCACATCATTACTCCGTCTTCAGTGTCACATGATCTTCAGAAATCAGTCTAATATTCTGATTTGGTGTTCAAGAAACATTTCTTAATGTTATCAGTGTTGAAAACAATTGTGCTGCACAATATTTCTGTGGAAATTGATGCATTTTATTTTTCAGGATTCACAGATGAATAGAAAGTTCAAAAGAACAGTTTTTATTTGAAATAGAAATCTTTTGTTAACATTATAAATGTCTTTACTCTCCCACTTGGTTGATCCTTTTAATGCGTCCTTGATCAATAAAGAAATTTATAAAAAAAAAAAAAACGGATGAATTACTGCGCAAACTATCTACCAGCCAAAGCACAGCACATTAATTAAAACACCGCTGCTAAATGTGGAAACTAAACATGCCAACACTAGTCAGCCGCACTACTGTTAATGTTCAGCTTGCGTTAGACAGGTTCTGTTTTTCCTCTCCCGTATGCAATCAAGACATTCATTTAGACTAGATTGCCTTGTCAGAGCAAACCGTCAGTGTATTTCCACCAGACTAAATATCCAGTCTGAGATTCCTGTGCGAGCACACGCTGTCCTCCGGCAGTAAAGCACACGTGAAGAGGAACAGCAGGATCCGCTGCAAAGCCTCGAGCTGTTCAACAAGGCCTCCTTTCCTCTGAGAACCACCCACCTGTCGTAAATAAACGCCTTTTGAATAAGGCCATGTCTTTGCTACAGTGACAGCTCTGCTTTCCAGCCCGGTTGCTTGGATTTATAAATACATATGAATAAGTGAGGGCTGTTATTAGCGCTGCACTCATTGCCTCGGCTGTGTGTGGTGTGGGACCCTGCGGCTGGTCAGACGAACTCGTGGTTGGGGATCGACAGAAGGAGGCGGGTGCTCGAGGTTGTGGCGGACAAAGAGAAACGCTCTTCCGTTTCGAGTGGGGTTTTTGAACCGGGTATAAGTCCTGGCTGGCAACGGTCTTTCAGTAAATCAAGGCTAGGTATCAGTGTCCCTGGCGTTAGCATTACCTCTATAGAAGACTTCTTTCGTATATTCGGCTGGGTGACGTCCTTCAGCGTAAGCTTTATAGCACAAAACAGACCGCAGAGGATAGTTTGGGGTGAGATCGTGTAAAGGAGATGTGATTCTCTTGTTTGTCAGATATAGAGCTGAACATGTAATCAAAACAAGCATAATCTTACAGATTTGTGTTTTGTGTTTCTCTTCGGTTCCTGCTGCTACACAAAGATAAGAGCTTCAAAATCACCCCCATTATTTTGTTTTGGTTTGGATTCTTTTTAATCAATTGTGTTTTTAGTTTACTGTGTTTTTGGTTTTGGTGTGGTTTGTGTTTTTGTTTATTTTGTGCTTTGTGTTTGGTTTGGTTTCTGCTTGTTTTGTTTAATTTTGTTTGGTTTTGGGTTTGATTTGGTTTTGTTTTTTGTTTTTTTGGTTTGTTTTGGGCTTATTTTGTGATTGTTTTTTTGGGATATTTGCTAATTTTGTTATTTTGTGCGTGTCTTGTTTGTTTTATTTTAGTTTTTTTGTGCTGGGATTGTTTTTTCGGTTTTGTTTGTGTTTGTTTAGTTTTGGTTGTTATACTTGTTTTTTTAGTCTGTTTGTTCAGGTCAAAGCATGTGTTCGTAAATGGAGGGACAGAAATCAAGCACAGTGGAGTACATTGCATTTAAGTGGCGATATCCTCGAGGGATAGTTTTAGTCGCTAATAGTGGCAGCGGGGATGCAGACTCTCACCTCGTCCCTTCTTGTTCTAAGCAAACCCACGTCCTTTATTTTTCAAACAATGCACAACCAAACCCTGTCTGTTAGATAGAGAGAGATAGAGAGAAACACAGCTGAAGTGTTAGATTAGTTAAAATGACCCAAAATGAATCATCACAAACAAGTGGTTACAGGCTGCCATCTGGTTTAACTTTAAACATGGTTGAATTTGTATCTATTCTGCACCAGTTTAGCGTATCCTCGCTGGTCCAGGAGCACGTTTTCAGGTTTCAGGTCTCTGTGAACAATGTCTTTGGCGTGTAGTACACTAAGAGCTTCCAGCACACACGCTGCATAGAAGCGAACAGCATCTTCTTCCAGTGACCCCCTGAAACAGCAAACCACATATTAGTCAGCCATTGTCAGTTTAGTTTAGTTCATAAGATGATGTGTTCACTGTAGCATCGAGTCTTTACGTGTTTTATTTTTGTACATTTTTAGCTAAATACTATCAGCTTCTATTGATTAGGTTATAAAAATTCCTTAAAATGTCAGAGTTACTCAGCACGAACGTCCTTCCTTGGAGTTAAGTGATTTACAAATCACTAAAACGAATCAGTTGAGAATAATTGTGTGCATATATCACTGTGTGTACGCTGAGATACTGAGACTGTAATGTACCTCTCTCTCAGTAAATTCCACAGATCTCCACCTTCACAAGCCTCCATCAGCATATACAGGCACCGAGCATCTTTATAGGTACAATGCAACCTGACCAGACACATAAAACTTTGAATTTTACAGCAAAACACAACATTGCTATTGACACATTTAAAAATGACATTTCATTGGCAATTGATTGACAGGCTGATATGAACGGGCAATATCTGTATTTTTTTGTTATTTATTTTTGATACTGAAGTTTTATATTTCTTCTTTCGATCACTATACACACATTTGTTTTAAAACTGTCATTTGTTATCAGTTTTATGCCAACCTATGTCAACAAATCAACAAATGTCATAATTTTTAATTTTATATTTATCAAAAAATCCTGGAAGAAAAATCCTCATAGCTTCCTCCTCATTACACTGAAGACGAGTAATGATGCTGAAAATTCAACTTTACATCACAGGAATAAAATGTAAAAAAAAAAATATATTTACATTAGGGAAAATAGAAAAAGGCTATTTTAAATTGTAATAATATTTAAAATTTTTTTAATTGTTGGAGAAAAAACAAAATCACAAATAAAAACACGCAGCCTTGGAAAGCAAAAAAAAAAAATTAGACTTTTGAAAAAAAAAAAAAAAAAAAAACAACTAAAACCCCAAAACCTTGGAGCTTTTCAACAAGTAGTGTATCTATGGTTAAAGGGGGAGTCTAATAACGGAATTGAAAACTACCTTAAAAAAGGTTACAATTACAATGCAAAAAAAAAGGGTTTTATTTTGCCGGATGTCATGTTTCCACCACAATCATTCCATTAAAAAAGAACCTAGTTATCAGAACAAAACCATTAACTCGATTGTTGGCTGGTGTTGTAGAACTCAGGGGAAAAACACATGTGATATGGTAAAAAAACTGTTAAAGAAACATTAAGGAAACACAACTTTTCTAAAAAGGGACAGAAAAAAACATTCAGGGCCCTGCACCTGCGAGCAAACAGCTCAGGACAAAAAAACTTAAGGAACCAGCTTAAACCCAACTCAAAAAAACAGGGGCCATTTTTTTTTTTTTTATTTTCCCTTTTTCAAAAGGAAAATTCAAGGTCTTCGACTTTCCGAGAAAAACTTGGGAGGAAAGGAGAATTGGGGGCCCAACCGTTGCCCTGGTGTATGTTCGACCCTTACTATAAAAAAAAAACAGACTTTGGAGATTTTCCAATCAGGGAGTGTTGTTTTCCTCTTCGAGTATCCTCTCTCTTTTGGGCTGGGGCTCTGTATCGCCTGTGTTCTATGGTCTTCATGCAAAACTTTACAGGTGAAGGTCCACTCTTAAATGGGACCTAATGGGACAAACCAAACAAACTTTGGGCTCAACTTATAATTTACACATTGGAACTTTCAGGTTTTTTCACAAAAACACGGCATTAAAATGCAGAGCTAATTAATAAATTTACACAATTGTACAAGAACTACGAAAGATGAGTGGACCGCACTGTTCTTTCCAAAGATTACCCACGGGGGCATCTGGAAAAAAAAAACAACTGCTGAGAGGGGGGACGGTTTCACCAAAAACGCAGAAAACCACTTCAAATCAGCCCTTGTTGTGATACAGAGGATTGCATCATTACATAACAACTGGGATGTTTCAATTATTCAGTGAATAATGTCAATACAACGGACTTTTAAGTCTTTACTCCGATTCTGTGGGCCTTGTGGCTAGGATTTTTTCTTTGGCATCGTTTCAAAGCTCCAGTACTTTTTTTTGAAAAAAAAACCGGATTTATAAGGACGGTGGCATATAGGCAAGGTTCAGTTTTCACCGCACAAAGTTTGTGGGAATTTAGTTATGTTTTTCGCCCACTTTGCTGGTTTCCCATAGCATGTTAAAGTCGGTTATCCCCTTTTTTCACCGGTGCCACACTTAACTCTCTGTCTATGGGGACCAGACATGTCCACATCGCCTGCGGGCAAGAAGCGTCAATCCGGAACTCACGTAGTCTCTGAAGAAGCAAAAGGCAAGGGTCTGAGGATGTTAATGTTATACTTGGATACGTTTGACCTTGAATTGCAATGGGGTCCCTCAGTGGAAGCACAAAACATTTCCAAAATGCAACAGGTTTGCATTATCTTGCTTTCAGGGGGGCGGAGGTAGAAAAAAAATGGGTGCCACGGAACCTACAGTACCAAAATAACAATTTAGTGATCTAAAAAATTATATGATTGCTTCCCCTCTTTTTGTTAATATGGCATGGTGTGTGAGTTTCTTCTAGTTCTACATAAATACCCCCGTCCGTAATTTATTGGGTGTTGGACTGGTAAGAAAGCTGCGGGAGGGTAAAATCTCAGAGGAGGTGGCGCCACCCTGTGGGGAGGGTGAATTCCTTACCCTCTCTCTCCAAAAAAATCCCCCGTTCCTGGGTGAGGACGGACCCCACCCTCATACTTCTCATGGCTGAGTTGTTCCTTTCAAAAAATACTTTTCACTAAAGGAAAAAAACGGGGAAAAGGCATGCCTACTGTTGAGCTATTAATGCACTTCAAATTCATCTCTATATTCTATCATCAAAAAACCCAATAATATGCAGGTTCAAATTTTGTACAAAATTCTTTTCCAAAAAACGTAGTTGAGGCAGGTTTGGTCTCCTTATTACATATAAAATAAAAATAAAAAATTTGCAGGGGACCAGATATATTTTTTGATATTTTTTTTACTAGTAAGTGCAGGATGCTATAATTCATTTATGTAAGGGAGGATAGCAAAATAAAGTAAAAAAAACTGTGGGGGAATTTTTATTATAAACCCAAAAAATATTTTCTCATACAGTGGAAACTACACTCAACCAGTAAAATTTTGGGACCAAAATAATTAAGTTAGGGGGGGGGGGCAAACTTGACTGATTAGGTTTTGCCTTAAGTTGTTTTCTTTAATTGCGTAATTTTTGCGACCTTTAACACCAACAGAATTGAAAAAAAACACAATGAACGGCATGCTTGGTAAAAATTGGTTTGCGACCTAAAGGTGGTTAGTAATCAAATGTGTGCTTAAATTTAAAAAACAAAGCTGGACAGCTCTTCAAAACCGAAATTTTCTGCCTTTTACAGTTTCATTCAAGTTATAGGGAAACATTATCAAGGATGGAATTTGTTATGACACAGGACTAGTTTGGTTCATATGTACTTATGGAACCAGTTACAAGTTTTTTTTCAAAAGTCAGCCGTTGGTTGCATTTTTTCTTTCAGATCAGAATTAATTCTTCCAAAAAATGCTTGTTTAACCTTTACAAACATTATCTAGTAACTTGTTTGGCACCATATAAAAAAAGCAGGTTTCTCACTCTTTTGGAAAAAAACAGAGAAGTTGCGATTGTGTTTTTGTGTTACGTTATGGCAATGATATGTACCATTTGGGGGTCTGTGGTTCCTATATGTCAGTTTGGCTAATGGTCATGTTTAATTGCATTAAACAATGTCAATTATATTAGTTCTCTGTGCAATAGTTTTACCCAACAAAAAACACAAAAATTCTAGGTCATAGTTCCCATATAATTGTCATAATGTCATCTAGTTTGTCATAAAAAATGTTCAAGCATTATTTTCTAACAGATTTTTCGTTAGTCTTTTTGTAAAAAATTGTCATGCATTGTTGCGGTTGCAATTGTTTCAATTACAGTAAAACTTTCATCAAAAAAGTTTGCCCTAGTGTTACATCAGGAATACTAACCGAGTTGGCACTGTTCTTTATGGGGGGGAAAAAAAAAACGGGGGACTACGGCGTTTTGGAATGGTCCTTGTTTGGAGAAAAAACAATGACACAAAGGGGGACTTTTATTTGGCACGATATGTTCCTTGACATAATATACTTTGGGGGGGGATGACTAAAGATTTGAGTAAGTTACAGGCTTTTTTGCAGGTAATTCCCTGTGTTGTGGTTTGCTGTTTGGTTACAAATGTTTGGAAGAATGCACATTACTTTTGCAAATAATTAAGTGTGATTGAGAAAGCAACAAAAGTGAATGAGGAAAAAAACTATTAACAAATGTTTTCCCCCATGTGCAATAAAAAAAATATATGCCAAATAAACCTTATAATTTTAATTTAGTTACTACCATTCCTAGGTCCCTACATCTTATTCTATTCTATTCTATCTATAGCACAACTGTACATAAAATGTATTTTATTTTCAATTTATTTTTCTATTTTTGTTTATTTATATTTACATATGTGTATTTTCATCTTATTTTTTAAATTGGTCATGGTTTAGTTGTTGGCTTGTTGTTACCGGAAGGCTTGTGGACCACTTTAAAAAACAAAAAAAATTCCGTGTACCTAGGGATGGGGGATACTTGGCTTATTAGATAGCCTCTTTTTCTGACTTCTATTCGGATTTACATTGAAAAAAAAAAAAAAAACTATAACGATAAAAACTGTGAAATAAATGTGAGAAAATGTTGAAAGGGGTTGAATAAAATTTTTGGTTTGGGACTGTTTTGTATTTATAATTATAATATGACATATATTTTTTTTGCAGTATACTTATATATGACAGTATGTAACCCTTCTGGTATAATATATATGCAGTACTATAACATATATTATATTTAATATATATATATATATATATATTATATGTTTACAGTATACACCCAAACAAACAGAGGGGGACCCGGGGGGGACAGGGGGGGGGAACAGGGGGGGGGGGGGACAGGGGGGGACAGGGGGACAGAATAGATTAGGATAGGGATTAGATAAGGATAGGGATAGATAGATAGTGAGATGAGGATAGGGACAAGGGGACCAGGGACAGGAACAGGGAACAAGACAGGGGGGGGACGACGGGACCGGACAGGACAGACAGGACCAGGGACAAGAACAGGGATTATTAAAGATTAGGACAGAACAGGGGGGGGGGACCAGGGACAGGGACAGATATTGATAAGGGACAGGACAGGACAGACAGGACAGACCGGGGACAGGGGGAGGGGGGACAGACAGATAGAATAGATAGATAGATAGGGGATAGATAGATAGATAGGGGGAAACAAGACCGGGGGACAGATATTAGATAGGCCAGACAGGGGGACAGGTACAGGGGAACAAGATGAAGGGAACATAGAATTTTAGAGGGGGGACCAGGGGACAGGGGAACAGAATAAGATGGATAGATAGGGACAGGTGACAGGGACAGAAGACAGGGGGGAACAGAACAGACAGGGACAGGGACAGGGGGGGAACAGGGGAACAGGGAACAGGGGACAGATGTCTTCTTACCTTGCCTTGGACCCAGAAATGTACCAGGGGTTGTCTCCTGGATTTTTCCATTTTGGAAATTAATTAATCACAACTCATGTAGTGAAAGGGGACTTAGGGACGAAGGGATGTATTATGGATGTAAATATTATAAGAAAAAAAAAACAATGCATTGCAATTAACAATGTTAAGTTTTTTATTTCCATATTTTAGAGTTGTGTTAAAAAAAAATGGTTTGCCAAAAAACAACACGAAAAATGGGGTCTTGATCAAAAAGCTAATTAGGCAGCGCTTTTGACCCTTCAAGTTAAAGGGTTTAATTGATTTTCACATGGATGAGTTCAGGTTTACAGCAGGCAAATATGCTGATGATGTTCAATAACGCACCCCCCCAAGTTGGCATTCAGGGGACACTTTCACGAGAACAATTCCTTCTGGAAAAACCCACCACCAGAGCAAGGTGCCCACCCTAAACAAACAGGGGGGGGACAAAACGGAGAGTCAGGGGCAAAAACCAACAGACCGATAACAAAATTCACTACAGGCGTTTAATCACCAGGACGCGTTCGGACGGAATGGGGAAAATTTACATATGAGCTTTTGCACACAAAGAAACCAGAATGAGGGCTGCAGCCCCCAACACCAGACAAGTTGTGGTTGCTTTAAAATTAATGGTTTTTTCAGTAAAAACTAAATAAAAAGTGGAAGAAAAAATATGTTTTTTGAAAAACACACTTTAGGGGAAACACCAATAATTTTACTTGTATATTATTAATTATATTATATATAATCACTTATATTATATATAATTATATATATATAAAAAAAAAATTTATACTTATAAGATTAAACAGGGGTATACCACATTTTTTTAGAAACTTTAAAAAAAAACTCTTTACAAAACTTTCATTTCCACCATTTTTAACATTTTTAGGTGAATTATTATTGAAATCAATTAAAAAACGTAAAATTTCAATCGAGATGTTGCATTTTATTGAAAAAATTAAACACGTTTTCCACGGTCCACACCATGTTTTTTAAGGCATTTTTGAAGGAAAAAGTTGGCAGAAAAATTTTGGTAACTGTTTAATTGTGTTACAAACTTTGCCACTTTTGTTCAAAACCTGTTGTCTTTGACATTTTCCTGAAAAAAATTTTTTTCTAGTATGATCCATTCTGGACAGTTTTATTTCAAGGGGTCCATGACATTTTGGAAAACGTTTCTGTTACAGAAGGGGTTTCACCGGCTAACATCTACCACCACATCAAAGGCTCAAATATTTTTCAGGCTCTGTTATTAGAGGGGAAAAAATATTCATTAGTGATCAAAATAAGTTCATGGCCACCCAAGCACAAGATTAATGTTTATTGGATCGTTAAGGCCAAATTTTTTGAACCAAAACATTTACTTATTATAAAAAACCCCAAAAAAAAACAAAACAGTTTGAATGTCAACCAGGGTTTGGGAACCAAAAGGACATTTTATGGGTGGTTTAATTATATCTATAATATAAAAATTTCAAAACATCTATGGATGGAGTAAAAAAGAAATGTGCTGCTTTTGGGGGGTCAAAAATTGAATGAATTGATTTTAATTGTTATTTGAAGGGGTTTAAAAACCCGCATGGTTAGGATAAAAAGGTTTATGAAAATCCGCCCAATGAAAAAACCTGTTGGGATCATTATTGAAATTATGGGGGCATTGGTTAATTTTAATTTTGAAAAAACTAAAAAAAACTAAACAAATTAAAAAAAGCCACCAAAAAAAATTAAAAATTTAAAAAAAAAAAAAAAAAAAAATTACTATATATCTTATATATAAATTATAATATATATTATATATATACACTTATTTTATCTTTTTCTTTTTTAGCTAGAGTATGTCAAAGGCAACATTTCATCATTTTTTCATTAAAGATTTACTTGATGTTACTAAAAAAAAAAAAAAACAAAAAAAAAAAAAAAAAAAAAAAACACGATATAGGACAATTTTTATGGAAAAAAAACTTTAATAAAATTTAAAAATAAAAACAGAAAAAATACAAAACTAAAAATAAAAAAAAAAACCACCAAGGATTCTTAAATACAGATGGTCTTCCTTGTGGTCTTGGTGGTTTATGGGGGCCTAACTTAAAATGCAAAAAAAATAAAATTAAAAACAAACACAGGCCTTTTTCCAAATCATCATGAAAATAAATAAAAATGTTACTTCAAAAAGCGTATGTTTCAAAAAAAATAATAAACCTAAAGTGAAGGGCAAGGAATATGGGGCTAAATAAAAATAATTTTCCTCATGTATTTATAAATATGAGGAGGGACAAGGGGAAGGTGGTTTGGTAAAGGTTCTATTGTGGAGATGGTAATGGGGGCATTGAACCTGCGCAGATTATGCAGGAGGACTGTGGATAGGGGCGAGGGCCCAAATTTCCTTTGCATGACATCTCTGAAAACCTGGACCCCCAATCCCCCCCACAGCCGCTGCTCACTGTAGAGCTTTGCAACACAAAACACAACCACCACCACAACCAAACAACCACACCACACAACCACCCAACACCACACACCATTAATCACACACACACACACACAGAGCAGAGCAGAGTCTGAGAAGAACTGGATTTCCAACAGTCTGTGAACTCACGGCTCTTTGTTTTGGTGAAACACCAAATACGTGATTTTTTCCCGATGTCTGTGAAGAAGAGAGATCAAAGGAGAGAGCGAGGCAGTTCGGCTTTGGTGGATAGACTTATAAAGAGAGAAAGAGAAATTGATATGGACGGTGTGAACTGTGTAAGACAAACACGTTTGAGTTCTCTGTGGAAAACAGCAGAATAACATGGATTGAGGCTGATCTGTCATTCTGTTCACCAGCAAACATTCTCTCTAAACTCTCATTAATATATTTAAGCTAACATGGGATAAATTAAATTTCCAGGGCAATATATGAGTTGCCAGGCAAAAATGGGACTATTCAGGGTTGGTTTCTTTATAAATCAGGGTCCAAAAGGCCCATGTGACGGTTTCATTAAAAAAAAAAAACAGGGCTTTACATCAAAAACAAAAAGATTCTAATCGCCGTTATGGATGTTTATAAAAAAACAATGGTCAGTTGTTGACAAACGAGAAAAACCAAAAAAAAGTTAAAAAAAAAAAGTTAAAAAAAAAAAGAAAAAAGGCATGTCTTAAAAAATAAGGAAATCTTTTTTGTGACAATAAACACATTTAATTGTTCCAAAAAAAAGGATTTTTTAATTTTTGTTGGTTATGTTTTGTATATTGTTAGAAAAGATTTCTATTTTAAATGAATGCTGTTCTTTTAAACTTTCTGTTCTTCAAATAATCCTAAAAAAAGTATCACAGGTCCAAAAAAAAAAATAAGCAGCTCAACAGTTTCCAGCACTGATAATAAAACAGCATATTAGAATGATTTCTGAGGATCATGTGGGGACACTGGACAGGACTTTACAGTATGATTGCTGAAAAAAAAATTCAGGCTTGGGATACGGGCAAATAAATTTCACATTTTAAAATATATTAAAAGAGAAAACCGTAATTGTATGTATAGTTGAAAAAAGTACTTTGTGTTTCAGGATTTCTGCCTCAGGTGACTCTAAAACACACTGAAAAATTAGTCTCCTGTATAGTGACCTGCTTCTACCAAGTTACAATTTTTCTAAAAAATAGGGAAGAGCTGAAAATAGAGTTCACCCCAAACTCATTCTCTATCACTTCCTGAGACTCTCTTGAATTAGTAATGACACCGATTAATTGACTGTGCTGTCGTTGGGAAGAGAAATACTGCAATCTGTCTCCTCTGCTCTCTCCTGGTGATACCCCTGTTACCTCTCTTTATCTCCTTGTCCTTCCTATGCGGAATAGCCCGAATTTGAGAAATTAAACGTTACACAGACACAAAAAAAAAAAAAAAAAAATCCAAAAACTGGACCGCAAAATAAAAACCCATCATGAAAACACAGATATGACTCCAGAGCCAATGAAATGCAATTTTTTTTTGGGGGCAATTACAAAAATTTAGGAAACCCTTGCCGCAGCGGGGATTCACCCACACACCACCACCACATGGATGGGATAAACATAAACAAAAAAATATTTTGATTGGTAAATTTATGGCTTTCTGCATCTTTTAGGTGAAGGGCATGCCTTCATGTGTTTGTTAAAAAAATCGGTCCATTAATAGAAGGAAAAAAAAACATTTCCATTTTAAAACAAAAATGTGTAAGGGAGAAAAAAGGTTAAAAAAAAAAAAACCCAACCCAGTCTTCTCACGTTTTGATTCCTGACATCTTGTTGCAACCATTTTATTTTTTTTTTCAATTCAACCTGATTGTTAAACACAAAAACGTTATTTATCCACTTTTCAAGGTTCTCCCATTTTACAAAAACATAACAGCATCATTTTGCAATGTGAGAAGCAGAAAAAACCCTCACAACACGTGGGGTCATTTTCACGGATTTCAAAGCAAGCATATTTTATTTTAATACAGTTTCAAGGCCAGATCAAGCCAAAAAGCCAAACAGGTTTGATGAGCGGGTATTATTATTATTATTTAAATCATGCTTAACTAAATGATTGAAATGTCTGTGATATCTGTAGAGGTGCCTTTAAAGAGTCCACTGGGTTTTAAAGAGATTGTTTCAAACATATTGTTCATTATGCAACGCTCTGAAATATAGTATCATATTATAATAATTGATATATTAATATTGTAATATTGTTGCAGTGCTCATCTTGTTGCTAAACCAATTAACAAAAAAAACAATTACATATAGGCAGGTTCCACTACAATTTTACAAACCCACAAAGTTTGTCCAATAGTTCCTTCGTCCTCATTTTGAAAAAACAGCATTACTGTAATGTGTTTTATAATTGAAAAAAAAAAAACAATTTTTTCTCTCTCTTTATTTAAAATGAGTGCCGGCTTGGATTGTAATACGCTCACAGCTAAACAGGGGATATTCCCTATGGCAATATGTCAGGGTTTTCTATTATATTACAAAAAAAAAAAAAAAAACAGACATTTCTTCCCAGTAGCGTTAATTGGGAATATTCATTTCAAGGTTAATTCTGGTCTTCAATAATGTTCTCAAAAAAAAATTAACACAGACAAACATTTTTTATGCATCACGGAAATGTTTTTTGAAAACATTTTAAGCTTTTTGTTGGAAGTTTCAGCGGGGACCTTATTTTAAATGTACTACTGGGTCATTTAAGAATTCAACGTTTTCCATAAATGTTGCAAAAAAAATTATAAAACATTTTTATACAATAGATGTTTTTGGCACATTAAGAGACCATTCTGGGGAAAAATAACTTTTTTGTGTTTTTCATTTGGAAAACATTAGAGCAAAAAAAAACGTTCTAGGCTAAAAGTTTTAACAATTTTTAAAATTAGGGAGGATTAAAAAAGCATCCAAAATTTTTCAAACATTTAATTTTAATCTATGACGAATCTTTACTCAGTCAAATTAAAAAGATATCAAATGATTTTATTTTCACCAGGGAATGGTTATTTTACAATATGAATGGATGACTTTAGGTGAAACAAAAAAACAGTAAAAGGACAAAAAAAAAAAAAAAAAAACCTTTAGTTGGGTTTTTTTTCACAGGAGGGGCCAGGTTTCAAATATTTGTTAGATGGGTTGATTTTTTTAGCTTTTTCGAATTGCAATGGACACATCATGTTTACTGTTAAGTACGGACTAAATGCCACTGTTTAATATGCATTCCATGGAATGTAATTAAGGTTCACAAAGGGCACACACATTTAAAATGCAAGTCCACATTTTAATCCGGAATTCTAAACGCAATGGGGAGGAAAAAAGCGCTGTGTTTATCTTTTACTTAGAACATATAGAGGGCGATGGGTTAAGCGGAGTAAGGGATCAAGAAAAGGAAAAAAAAAAAGGGAGAGGATGGGAAAAAGAGGGGGGAGAAAAGTAAAAAAAAAGAAAGCAATTTCAAGCTGTCACCAAGCACAAGACCTGAACAAAGCTGAAGAAAAGAGTTGGGGAAAGCTTGATCAGAGGCTTGAAATAAAAGGGGTGAGAGGGAAGAAATAGTCTGAAAATTCAGAAAGAGAGGCTGATAGGGATAGGATATCGACTGAAAGATGAAAACGACACACAATCAAGGCAGACATTCCCTGTAGAAGAAATGAAACATTTGGAAAATGATCTAACTTGATTGGATCCTCCATTCACTTTCAATCCATCTTTTTTAGCCTATTCGCTTTCTTTCAGACTTTATTCCTTGCTTTTTTCATTCCATGTCTTGCTATGACCCTCTATTAAAATTAATAGGTCAAGCTGATGCCCCTGTGGCTCAGGCTGGACTCAAGAGAGGATGTGAAATAAGCGAGAGAAGAGGTGTTGAGAGAGTCATAAATCAAAGCGTGCTATAGGGGATACACCTCAGATATGAACGTTAATTCATCTATCTGACAAAGATATATTCTTTAGGGTTGGAGGAAGACATATAAAAAAAAAAGGGGGACAAAATTTTTCTTTTAACAGAAAAACAAACATGAAACCTAACCATGGTAGCTGTTCATTAAATAAAAAAAAAGCTCCCAATTAAAATACCCCACAACCTGGCATTTGGATTTGTTTTTTTCATAATTGCGATATTTCTCCCAATTGTGGACCAATATATCTTTTTTGCAATATGACGTTTTTCATATCTTACTACTCGATTTCCCACAATTTGCGGATGTTCAACAGTTGCAAAAACAAACTATTGTATTTGTCAAAGTGCGGACTTTTTTCTTAGTAAAAAGTGTGGACTTAATTCACAAATGATTTTGGCTCGGCAGTGACATTATTGTAGTAATTGTGACTAAACCTCACAATGTAAAATTTTGCATTGTAACGGTTATATTTCGGCAAACTGTACCTTTTTATATCTTCCACAATTACAAAACTTTGTGTTTCACAACTGTAACTACATTTAAACAATTATAAACTAACTATACTATAAACACTGTAATTAACCAATTGAGCAAAACACTTTAAATCTGTAGTTAATAATTGGGACTTTTGTATCTCGCAATGCATTTATATCTTTACCCAATTTCAGCTTGTTTTCACATGGGACTGTTAAAAAGTAGATTTCATAATTGTGGACTATGTATTCTCGCAATTATTGACGCAGTTTCGGGGCATTGTGCCTTTATATTCCAAAAATGCGGACCTTATTTGTAGGTAAATGTGCTTTTATTCCAGTATTGTACTTTATATGTCACATTTTTGGCCATTGGTGTTTTTTGCAGTCTAATTGTATTTATTTTTCCAGGGGGGAAATGCGAACTTTTATATCTCGCATTAACGCCTTGTGGGGTTTTACAATTGCAAAACTTTTTATATTTTCCACCCAATTGCTACTTTATTTGTATAATTTCGATTTTTAATGGTTTCCTCGCAAGTGTTCATTTTATATCTCCAACAATTTGGCGGGACTTTTTAGTTTTGCAAATGAACTGTAGCGTTTATGGGGGGACACAAATAAGGGGACACCCACCATTTTCTCCATTTGATTAAAAAAACAACAACACAAATCCATTATTTCATAGATTAACAAAAAACATTCACCAGGGACCCTCACCAAATAAAAAATAACGGGTTGCCAGATGTCGCGTGAACGGGGCCCAGGGACCCTGGTTACCACATGGGCAACACCCCTGGACAAAACTTTTTGGTAGGAACCAAGATAGAATTTTTACGGGACCTAGAAATGGGGAGGCAAGTTAGAGTTCCTCCCCTCTAGGAAGAACAATTTTCATAAGAAAAAAGGACCCACATACTTGGAAACAGGGGCAAAAAATGGACTTTCTCTTCTATAGTCAGAAAACCTTTTCTGTGAAAAGGGAACACGCTATACCCTTTTCAGGTCATTGTGTATATTTATTGGGCTTTGTCATTTGGTATTTATTTGTCTTGTTGAATTGTAAAGGACTATTTTTATGCATGCTTATTGATATCAACCCATCTTCATGTAAACCTTTTACATATAACCCTGTTGGTCTCTATGAAGTTCGGTTTATTCGGATTTATCCTAAATGAGAAGTTGTATATTATATGTTTTTATAACTAATGCCAAAAAACAATATTAGTGTTTCTAAGGGGAAACATTAGTAATCTTTTCCATCACCGCCCCCCACTCGAGTTCATTTGCCAAAAATTTTTTTGACCATGCCCTCACACCCAAAAGGGGGTCATAAAAAAAAAAAAAAAAAAAAAAAAACAAACCCTCCCAAGTACAAAATGGCAAACCTTCCCTCTTGGGAAATTTCAGCCTTTCGCACTTGGGGGAAAAACAAGCCCATCTTGAGAGGCATTGAATTTCCTTCTCGGACCTTTAAAGTGGGCCCTCACCATCAATGACCCGGCTCTGGTCGGTTGGTTGGTGTGAATTTTGAGAAGATGGAAAATGTTTGGAAGCTTTTACCCAAAAAAAAAAACGCTCCCAGGGGGGGACAACTCCCTAAGTTTTGTGCCAGGGCCTTTGGCCCTTGACTTTTCATTCCACCAAAAGATTTTGCTCTGGACGGGAAAAACTGGTTTCTTTTTTCATCAAAAAACCAACTTTCAGCAAAGGAATCAAACGTTGAGCCTTCAGATGCATCAAACCTCTCTTGTAGGGACCAGGACGAGGACGTGCAAAGTAATCAAAACCTTAGTTTTATTAAATTGGGATACATTAACGGTTTATTAAGGCACCTTTTACCAAAGGTGCGGTGAAAAACTAAGAATCTGAATGTTCTGAGGCTGTTTAAATCTGGTGCGAATTATCAAATTGGTTCCATAAACTTTCTATTTTATTTCTTGCTCTTTAATTGCTTAAGCTTTAAAACCCTTTCCTATCCCAACACTATTTGCGTGTGTGGTGCTGTGTGTGTGGGGTGTGTATTGTGTATGTAGACCAGTTTAAGTGTTTTGTAGTATGGGTTTGGACTAGTTAAGTGGTTTTATGTAGCGTTAATAAAAGGGGGTCTTATGTATCACACTTGGGACGGGTTTGTTAAATATGTTTTGCTCATAAAAAAAAACGGAGTCTAACTCAATTGCAGAAATTTATGCTTTTTAACCGGCTCTTGTGTAGAGGTTGTTAACAGTAAGAACAGTTATTTCCCCTTAAAAAACCCAGGAAAATTTGTTACGTTCTTAGGGAATGGGGGACAGACAAGTTGGACCTAGAGCGTCAAAAGGTAAAATATCTACAAGCGGACTCTAAAATATTTTTAATATTTAAGTATAAACAAAACTAGTTAGGATTATTATCCAAATTTCACCCTGAGCTGGATTAGCTACAGTACTGTAACTTTATTTGTCCCACAAAAATTCTGACTTTATTTGATTACTTTTTGTTTTATTTTTTTACATTTTCCCAAAATTTGCAACTTTATATCTCACGATGACGGACTTTTTGTCCTGTCCCACCTGTCAAAAAAAAAACTAACAGTAAACTATTACACTAAAACTAAAACGATAAAACACTGTATTTAACAATTGCAAAACACTATTTGTAGTCCATTAATTGTGGGGGGACTTGTATCTCGGCATGGTTGTCATTTATATCTTACCAATTTCCAGGCATGTTTCACCATTTTGCCCACTGTAAAAAAAACTATTATATTTCATAATTGTGACTTTTATCTAGCAATTATGAAACTGTTTGTCGGGCAGTAAAACTTTATAATTTACCAACAATTTGCGCGCATTTTATTTGTAGTAAACTGTAACCTTTAATATCCCCGTAATGTCACTTGTATTAGTCCACAATTTTGGCAGGTGGTTTTGCAGTCTAAAACTGGAATATTTCAGGGGAATTGCAAACCCTTTATATCTCGGCAATTAACGGGAAACTTTGGTTTACAATTGCACAAAAAATTTTCAATATTTTCACAATTGTTACCTTTATTTGGTAATTAATTGCGGTTTTATGTTCTCGGGCAGTGTCATTTTTTATATCTCAACATTTTGCGGCTTTGCTGTTTTTGCAAAAGTTAATGTAAAAATTTTATTTGTAAACAATTATGACTTTATTTGCTTTACTTTTTTATTATTTTTTACCTTCCCAACTGCCAAATTATAATTCTCACGGGATTTACGACTTGTTTTTCACCATTTGTAAAGTCATTAAGTACAAAAATAATTGGACTTTAATATATATCAACAATTTTCCCTTTACATTTACAATTGCGTTCTGTGTTGTTTGCAATGTTTTACATAACTGTATATTTTCTCAATTGAGGGGGGGGACCTTTATTGTAGTGAATTTGCAACTTTTAAGGTTCCCCACTTGGTTTCTTTTTATATTCTCAACATTTGGGACTTTGTGTTTTACAGAATGTAACTGGTTATATTTTCCAGTTGGGGCAAAAACTAATATCTCACAATTATAATTTTGTGTTTCACATTGTACGGTAACTTTTTTTCTATTAGCGGCATTTAGAGTGGAAAGCAGAGTAAGAATTTCATTGTACAGGGAAATGTGCATATGACAACAAAGGCTTTGAATCTTGAATCTTTATTTCACAATTCCATCTTTATTTGTAGTAATAAATGAGACTTTATGTCTCGCAGTGTCCCTTTATTTTTTACAATTGCGGTATTGTGTTTTGCAATGTAACAGTATATTTCACAGTTGCGACTTTATTTGTAGTAATTGCGACTTTATAGGCAGGTAGTTATACGATCCACGTTAATGTATTATTTTTTTTGATTGGAGACTTGACATTTGGACCCCGCCCCCCTTAGGGGTTTAAAACCCTTATGGACCTTTTTAATGGACCGTGATTAACTGTGGGGGACTCTCAGCAATGGGAATTAGGTTTATTGTCCTTAATGTTCACCAGGGATGTTCAAAAGCCATTTCTGGGGCTCTAAGGGGCATATAACGGGAGTGGGACATTAATTACCTGTGACCTTAACCATGAATTGGTATTTCCTTTTAATGACAGGGGGATTTCAAAGCCATATGCCTCTAGTGCTATTATTCCGGGAGTGGACATTCTTACAAACCTGTGGGGAACTCTCTTTTAACAGGAATTAGGGAATTGTCCTTTTATATTGTACAAGGCAGGAGGTTTTTTAATGAACATTGTTTGTAGCACACATCCGGGAGTGGGGGACATTCTTAAACCTGTGGTGAAACCTCTAAACATTTTGAAATTAGGGGATATTGTCCTTTAATGGTCCAGCAGGTGGTTTAAGGACATCTGTTTGTAAAGGCACCCCAATCGGGGCCAGTGACAAAAAAAACTGTGGAACTCCATTCATGGAAGTAGTGGATATGGGTCCTTTAAATGATTCCAGCAGGATGGGTTTTGTAATATAAAATCGTGTCCAACAACCAATAATAGCCCCCACCGATTCTCCCATGAAGTTGGAGAGCAGGAGTCAGTTTGAACTGAATCGCCCGGGGGGCCCATCTTATGGGAACCACAGTTCGTTGGAGGTTCCAATAGTATGTAAAAAATAGAGAAGTCCCATTTCGTGGAAAAATCAGGGAAAAAAGAGTTGATAAAAATAATTACCCCCCCCCCATCGAATGGGGGCTGAGTCATCAGCTCGCTAAAAACTCAAGAGAAAGGAAATGGGATGGAAGGAGGAATGCTGGAAAAAAAGGTCTGACTTTGGCTCATAGAAAAAATCATTTTTAACATTGCCAAATATGTATTTGACCCATATATTTTATCCACGAAAAAATGGGCCAATGTTGGCGAGAGACTGAATTTTTTCCTTCATAAACACGAACGGCATAAATTCGGGCTAAAATTATTTTTCAAAAAAAAAATTCACACCCGCCCATTGTTTAACGCCTCTACATCGCCGGATGAACTTTTGATGTAAATTTGGAACCGGAGGAAGGGGGGACCCCAGGCTGGTAGTTTTCTGATAAAAGGGGGACTGGGTTGTTATTTTTAACAAATAAAAGTCCCTTGGAAAAAGATCTGAAATACGGGAAAAATGGAAAACGGCGGGAGCGTTTTTTTACGTGCGCGGGAGTGGGGGGGGGGTGACGGGGCAACGTTCCCGTTCAAAAACCCAGTTACCGGAAGTGGTGGTTTGGGGGGGGGGGGGGGGGGGGGATATTCAAAAAAAACAAAGAACCCCAGGATGGGGGGGGGGGGGGGACTATGTGTGGACAATAATTCTTCTGCGAGGGTGGAACAAAAGGGGACGGGAAAAGCTTGCAGGGGTTGTTCCAGGGAAAAAAACCCAAGGCGCTCATTTTTTAATGAGCCACCCCCCATGGGGGAAGGGGTTTAACAAACCCTACGGGTTTTGTATTCAAAGGTGCGTGAATATACAATCTATTGAGCGCGCTTTTTTCGCGCATCAAACAAAAAAATGTTCAAGATTGGGTGCGCATTTTGAGTGGAACGGATTTTTACTGCCAAACAAAATTAAAAACGGCAAAGTGTTTTGGCTTTCCCAAAGGTTGTCCCGTGCAAATTAGGTTCATGGCGGCGGCTGGGGGCAGGGGGAACCCTCCCATTAACTTTTAACAAAGGGGGACACTATAAGCAGTAAGGGTCCCCAAAAACCACTTTTTCCCAAAAATCCACCCACTTTCCAACCATGTATCAAAGGACGCTGCTTCACAAATTGTGAGGTATTGTTTTTTTCCTTCCAAAACTCGGAGGGTCGTACGAATGATAAATGCTTTAACCGACCCATATGCGGAAGGAGGGAAAAAACCCCCACTTTCCACGGGGGACTGCCACAAAAAAAGGAATGGGTGGGTTTACAAAATTCTGCCCAGGGGCGTTGGGGGTATCGGCAAAACCTGGGGCCCCTTCCTTTGGGGGGGGGGGGGGACCCAACCACCTCGCTTCTCTTTTTCCTATGGGTTCGTTGTTCTTTTGCCCAACCTTTCTGCTACCAAAAGCGGGGGGGGTTCGGATTTAACCCCAACAGGATGGTTTGGTTTCCGCGGGGAAGTAGGGTTCCAAGGGGGGGAAACATAAAAAGGCTACGAATCGGCTTACTGCGGCAAAAAACAAAAAACACAATCGGTCACAAAAAAAAAGGCTTGGTTGGAGGGGAGGAGGGCGAGGGGGTTTGTTGCAAAACGGACCACATCAAAGCCCCCAGCTGCCCCAAAACATGTAACTGTCTTTGTTTGAGGCCTGCCCCGGGGCCTAATTATTTTCGGGGAACTCACGCTTTTGGCGCGAAAAAAAAACGCTTGTGTTCGCAGTTGTTTTTTGCTGTTCAAGCCCAGGAATTCTTCAGACCCATTAATAGACTTTCCAACTCTTACGGTGGCCGCTTTGGCCGTTGGAAGGCCAAAAAAAAACAACAGGGTCTGGGGTGGATTTCAAGGAAAACTAACCGGGCAGCCAATCCTCCAACCGGGAATTAAGAGGGGACGAAACCATATCGCATTGTTCGCGAAGGAAAGAGGCTGTACACAAGGGGAAATCAGGGGAAACAAAGTGCTGGGGGGAACAGGGGGACTACCCAAGGAAAACAAAAAGGGTCATTTACCGGAACCGAGTGGACACTTTGGCAAGAGCAGGCGTGTCCAAGCAGGGGGACTGTAAATGTTTGGACGTTGACAACATTTTGGGGGCCTGTTTGTGTAGCGGGAAAAAAGGGAAAAATATTTTTTTTTCAGAAGACGTTGTTGTTTAATTCCCCGTTATAAAAACAAAAAAACCAAATGATTGAACTGATGTTTACGGGCCATAGAGCACGCGTGCGGGGGGGGGGGACCCCGATAAAAGAATTTCAACGGGTAAAAAACAGAGACGTATCAAAAAAAATCTTCAAAGGAAACAAAATGGGGGGGACATATTAGAAGATTATTTTCAGGGATTCGTTGGGGTTGGATTGATTGGACAGGTGTTAAAAAACAGGGAAACCCGGTTACACCCCCCTGTTTAATGCTCAAAAAAAAAAAAAAACTTTCTAGATGAAGATAAATTCCGCAGCTTGCGGAAGAGGGGTGAGGGGGGAGTAAGTTGAATGTCCGTGGTGTATGTGTTTTTAAATTTTTATTGTAAAAAAAAAACGGATGTGTGTTGTTGAAGGGGTTGGTTTCCCAAAAAACATGGAAAAAAAAAAAAAAAAAAACACGGTCTGGTGGGGGGAAAATGGGTCGGGAAAAAAAATAATGGGTCAAAAACCCCACAATTACAGAAAAATCAAGCTTATGTATGGCATGTGTAAATGTATTATGGCTAACGGGGGTTCTGTTGGGAACCATTATTTTCTATCCATTGGTTTTTTATTTAAATTCTTTTATTACTTTATAAGGCAATACCGTTTCATACGTAAAAAAAAAAAACATTTTTGTAATTTCTATTCTTGTTTACTACTAATTATTTTGGAATTAATTGTGTCTGGTCGCTTACGTACCCCCATTTGTGAAAAATTGTTCTTTTACCTTAATGCTTATATTTAATTTTTTACATTAAAGGAACTTTGGTGAAAAACGGGGGGAGGCCACATTGCTGTGGTTTATTCTTTTTGCATGGGAGGGGTGTTTAACGGAACAAACATTGTCTTGAGCTCATGAAAAAAAAAGTTTGAAGTTACAAGGCCTGCCAACCCTGAGTTCTTTTAGGCGGTTAAAAAAAAAAAAAACGGTTAAAAAGATGGCGGGTCTGAAAAAGGATTTAACAGGGGGCTACGTTTCTGGGGGAAAAAAAAAACACAAGGGTTTTTTACCAAGCATGGATGGGGGCTGGGGGAGGGGGATTGGGTTAACTTACACAGGGGAAAACAGGGCTATTTTTTAACAACTCAAAAAACGTAAAATAGGGGAGTCGTGTGTAACGGTTTTATTGGATTTTTTTTAAACAGTTCCAAGCGGAATTTAGTCGGGGGAACATTGACGGGCGAGGTTTACTCCGAGGAAAATGATAAATTTTTATGAAAAATAAATTGGTTTGGGGGACCGTTTATCGGAACGTAGTATAGTTTATGCGTGGGCTCGAAAACACAAAAGAAAAAAAGTAAAAAGAAGCGGGTTGAGGTTACTTTAAGGCATTTAACATTTTACCTTTGAAGGGAGGGTTCGTTGTCCCAAAAGAAATTACAGGGCGGGGAGCGAGGGGAAACAACAGAAAATTTTTAAAACAAGCAATTTCAAGATTTAATTGAAAAGTTATGACATTCATTCATGTTTGCGGGGGACGGCTTAACTGAATTTTGGACGGGGTCCCCAAAAGCGTTGTGGAGGGGATTTTAAATAGAAAAGAAACGCCGTTAAAAAGGGTGTATGTTGGGGGAGATAAATTTAAAAAAAAAACGCTACACAATTTCAACGGGGGACGATACATAAAGACGGTTTTTGCAAAAAAGATTTTTTTTACCATTTTTTGTTTTGCAGGGGTTACAAAAAAACTTTTCCAGTTTACCATTGGGGAGTATTAGGGATTTTGAGACAGGTGGGATGTCGGGGACAAGGGGGAAAATTTGAATGGCGAACGTTGGTTTTCCAACAAAACTTTGTGGACGGCGGACGTGAAAAAAGGGAAAAAGGTTTATTTACGTACATGTTAAAATATTTTAAAAGTTAGGGGATTGGGTGGTCGGGGATTTTCTTAAAAGGTTGGAGAGGGACCATTTCGGCAAAGGGGGTTTATGGAAAACCAAGAAACTACCCACCGAAGAAAATTTTTTTTTTTCCCACTATTCCCACGTATGTAAATTACCGAGTTTGAATCCCCCCACGTTATTAGACTGGTCTGATTATGACAGCGAGGGGCATGGGACGCGTGTTTTTTAGAGAAGAATTTTACAAAAAAAAAACAAATTTAACTCGCTAGCACAAAAAAAAAAAAAACAAAAAAGCGGTTAAGGGTGGAAAAAAAGATTTTAGGGGGAGGAAAAAAAAAAAAACAGGGACGAAAACTACCACTGTTTTAGGTGTGAATGCGGCTTAGCGATGGGCCTTCGCCAAATTAAATAGGCTATATAGACAAAAAAAAAAAAAAAAAGCTTGGGTGGGACTTGGCAAAAAAAGGGCTTAAAAGCAATTTTGCTTAACTGCTAAAAAAGAATTTAATTTGAGTAAAAGGTTTACCATGGGGAGGGAACCACGGGTTTCTACGGTTACGGTTTGCCGTTGCAAACGCTTTTTTTGGTACGGTTTTATTTACCATGGAAAAATAAAGCTATCATAGTTATAACAAAAAAACCACAGGGGTGGCACAAAAACAAAACTAAAAAAAAAACCCTGAAAAAAAAAAAGGGCCGGAGTGGCAAGGGCCTTGCTGGAAAAATTGGGGGGAAAATTCCTAGACAAAGCTGGGTGAACCACCTTTAAAAAAAGAGATGTGGGGGGACGAGGGGTAATTTTCGGGCATTACCACCCACCGGCACCCAGGCTTCCGCCCCCGGAAAACAAAAACATTTGAAACAAATAAACATGGCGAAAAAAAAAGCGGTGGTTAAAGAAGCTATTCACGGGGGCTTTTTTTACAATAAATCGACGGGGAAAAGGTTCCACATAAAACGGTTGGGGAATTTTTTACTATGGGAGAAATCGATCCGTGGTTCGTGCGATTAAAATGAAAAAAAGCTGTTCGGCGCCAAGCGGGCGGTTAAATTGGGATTTTACGATCACTCAATATAACAAAAACACCCAAAAAAAGAGTTTAATAGGACAAACAGGGGGTTGCAACAAAAACTTAAATAAAAGTTGGGGTAAGCCTTTTTACGAGAACACACAAAAAAAAAAACCTAAGGCCCCTCTATTTTAGGGCACACGAAAAAAAACGGACGGGACGGGGGGCCTTTTAGGGAAGTTTCGGGCAATACCCAAACCCAACCTTTACCATTTGGGGGACCAAAAACGCGGAGTTTTTAAAAGGATGCAAATTATGTTACAAAACGGGCCCCTCACTCATTGGGCGATATCAGGCAGGGGGGTTTATATTAACGATGTACATTTATTTTTTTTTTACCGGGGACATTCGAACTTTAAACAATTTCAGTGGGTGATTGCTAACGTTTTTTACCCCCTTTTCAAGATGCGACAATTATAAAACGGTGTGAAAAAAAACGAAATGTGCATTACGTTTTTCAGTGTTTAAGGATACGGGGACAAAACCACCATTTTAAAGCCACGGTCAAAACAAAAGTAGGCCATATCACGGACATTTTCCCACGTGTTAGAAAATTAAAGGGGGGCGTGGGGACCCAAAAAATTAGCGGAAAAAAAATCACATTTTTCTTCACGGGGGAAAAAAAACGTTAATGTTTTAAAAAAACTTTACACTGTAGCCCAACTTAAACAAAGCCTGGGACTGTTTAAAAAAATGGGGTTACTTAACACTGACCCCAGCGGGGAGTGGATGGTCGGCTGAATTACGGGTCGACTATTATCGGGAAAAACCTTTTTAAGGCCGGCGGGGGGAGGGATTCCGGATGTATTTTTTTGCGGCGGGGGAGGGCTGTTATGTACGGGGGGGCCAGGGCTTAAGGGAGGGTTTTCTTTTCAGGAGGGGTTGTTTAGGGGGATGGGGCCGTGTTTTACCGTTTGTTAAAAAAAGGGGTTTTCCAAAGCATAGCAAAAACCAACACCATAAAAAAGCGGGGTTCGGCTACACAAAAAAAAAAAACAAAATACGAGTTTTTCGGGGACGGTAGTCTTCAAACGCTATGGTCTAGATCGTATAAACGGTGACTTTTTTCCTAAAAGCTCAAGGGGGGGAAGGTTTGGGGGGGGGGGGGGGGGGGGGGGAACTTTGATATGGAATGGCCGTAAGGAGAATAAAAGGTCTTAAAAAAACAAACCGCGGGTTATAAGGGGAGGCGTGGGGGGTGTTTCAATCGATAAGAAAAAGACAAAAACCAAAAAGCGGAGGGCGGTCCCAAGGAAACAAAAAAAAACCTTGCAGTTTAAGGCCAAAGAAAAGGGGGGGCGTAAGAAAGGACTTGGCCCATAAAAGCGAAAAAGTTTTTGTTTTTTTGCGTTTAAGAGGGGAACCGGAATAAAAAAAAAAAAAAAAAAAACCATATTTTTACACATGGGGCGTTTTTACGGGGCACGCTGGGTCGGGGGTAAGAAGGTGCCCCAATTTCAAAGGGGCCGAAGCTGGGATGTTTTTTACAAGTTCACCGCTGACCACCCACAGGGACCGTTATCGAGAAAAAAAATTGTTTTCATATTTAAGAAAAGTTTTTAACCTTCTTTGAATCGCTGTATATAGGATTCCGTCGAATTGGGAAGTTTGTTTTTATCGGGCTGGAAATGGGTGGAAAAAAAAAATTAATAGAACCTAAAATAAAAACACGGGTTGGGGTTTTTTCTAAACGTTTCTTAAAAACTCACGGAGGAACCTAAAAATGGACCCCCGCCCCAAAAAGGGACATTTACCACGGGGGGGACAACTGGCAAAACAAAAAAAGTAAAACCCTGATAAAAATTACCCGGGGGCCACTATTTATTTTACGCCACAAAAGGGTCGATGGGCCCCAAGTTTTCTTGGTGATCTGAGCTGCAATTCTAAGAAGTTCGAAAAGAAAACAATCCCTTTAAACCGATGTTGTAATCATTCGAAGGGAGTTCTTATAAACTACAAGGCAAGATTTACGTGGAACGCATTTTTTCTCGGGGGGGG
This sequence comes from Sinocyclocheilus anophthalmus, assembly GCA_018155175.1. NCBI lineage: Eukaryota > Metazoa > Chordata > Actinopteri > Cypriniformes > Cyprinidae > Sinocyclocheilus > Sinocyclocheilus anophthalmus. The sequence continues at coordinate 3,131 of JADLZN010007628.1, read as the reverse complement.
TAGTTTTCCCAAAGGGGGGGGCCACGGAGGGGGGCAGGATGGATGAGGGGACGGGGGGAACCCTGTGGGTCGGGTACGCGGGGCTGGGAACCAGAGAGGATGAGGGGAAAAAAAAAAACTACCCCAACAAGCCGGAAAAGAGGCAGGTACGGGTGGAAAAAAAAAAAACAAAAAAAACAAACTGTTGGTGATATTTTCCCCAACAGTTGGATCATTTTTCTTTCCAAGGGGAAACAAAAAAATTTTAATGGCTAAAACAAACGGGGTTGTCGGGGGACATAACAAAAAATACGGGAATGATACAGAAGGACCAAAAGATGAACTTTCTGGAAGCATGGGGGGGGGGGGGACCGGCGGGGAGGGGGGGACGTGCCTATTAAAAATTAAAAATATTAATGTCGGGCGGGGGCGCTTTTTTTTTTGGGTCAAGAAAGGACCGTATTTTCACCATCCGTGGGGAGGGGGGGATGGGGGCAAACCTTGGGGCCACAGACTTGCTTCAACAAACAACTACGGCCAAGTCAAACCCCATAATAGGGTTATTGCTGGAAAACTTTTCCCAACCGGGGCAGGGGTACCCGTGTACAAAATTTCAGGGGAAAAAATTTTTGTTGTTGGGGGGGACATTGCCAAACAAATCTATTCGTTTGCTGGTTTTATGGTTGATAAAACGAACGCGGTTTTACACCACCGGTTTTTACCTTCCGATTAAACAAAAAAAAAAAAAAACCCCGTTTCAGGTTCAATTTTCATTTACGATTTGGGTAGTTTTCTAAAAGCGGGTTCTACGGTCGAAGGGGAACCAAAAACCAAAATTCCCGCTAAACAAAACCTCTACAGCCAGGGGGGGGGGGGACTTCGGAAATTTCTGGTTCTTTGCCGTCCGTTGAATTTTTATCAGGGTGGCGACCGGCGGGACCGGGAGACCATCTTAAAAAAAAAACCAAAGCCCTCTTTAAATGTAACCGGGGGGATTGAACGTTTTTTATGGAAAAAGGGATATTCGCTTTTACGACTTTAAACCTCACCCGACCGGAAGGGGACTGCGGTCAGTGGACCATTTTATATCGTCATCAAAGGCGGGGAAAAAATAATCAGGAACTCGAAAAGGCACGTTTTCAAAAAAAAAAACACAAAAAAACACAAAAACGCTGGCCGCATTTTTAATATTTAAAACCTCGTCGTTTACCCAACTTGTGTTTTGACAAAGGCATCATAGGAAAGTGGTTTCTTAAACCGGCAGGGGGAAAAGGGGTTTCCTGCTTCGGATTACTTACTGAAAAACAAAGAAAAATGAAACCACGGGGACCACAAAAACTCACCGCTATAATGGGACAAAAAATTGCATGTATAAAAAAAACACTCATTTTTTCTCGGCCGTTCTTCCCGCAGCGGGACCCCCAATTGCCCTTTGAAAACCCCGTTTAAGAAAAACTTTCACCAATCGGATGTTATCATTTTAACACGAATGCTTCGGGGACCTGCGGGGGAAGGCATTGGGGGGCTGGCTTGTTTATTTAACTCGAAAGGGGGGAAGCTTCAGGCGTGTTTTTTCGAGAAGCTTATGGTTAACGCTTTCTGACAAAACGGAAACCGGCTTTCCGACTATCCATTCAAAACTGTTTGAAATTATCCAAACTCAATCGGTCGTGTTTTAATATTCTTACAAAAACGCGATTCAAGAATTTTTAACTTCGGGATACATGGGGACAACCACCCACTGTGTGTTTTTTTCCTATATTTTTCACGTTTAGGGAAGGGGGGTGGCGGGGTGGTGGGGGACTATTATAAAAAAAGACGTGATGGAAAAAAAAAAAACTGTGACAGCGGGGACGGAATGATATTAAAAAAATGATAAAAATGGTTTGCGCCGCTTTGTGAAAAAAAGGGGGCGGGTGGGGGGGACTAAGACTTAATGCTTTGGGTTAAATGAAAATTTTTTTTTTTTCGTTGTATAATTGTGTGCAAAACCACGTGTGTAACTGGCTTTTGCTATGCGGGCATTGGAATTGAGTTATACAATGGTATGTTGTTTTTGAATTTTCATAAAATAAAAACGGCTACATACCACATTTCAGTTTTTAACAAAAAAAAAGTCTTTTAATTTTCAAAAAAATATTCAAAAAATTTAAGTAGGTATCTTCCACAAACGTCGTATCACCAGAGAGGGGGACATTGCATTAAAAACAGAGCATGGAGAATGTTTACATCATTCAAACATTTCGTATACCCATATATTTATTTACCCAGAACATTTTAAAAGAAAAAAAAAAAAATCATTAAAAAAATTTCAAAACACCATTTCTGCTTGTCGATCGGGAGAGGGGGGACGGTTTGAATTTGGGAAAAAACACACGGGGTTTTTCATTCTCGTTTCCTTCAGAGCCATTTAATAAGGTGATTGGGAAAAATCTTCTTTTGGGCCAAACCTTTTTTAGAAGGGCGTACCCAGGTTTTCACCGGTGTAAACACTGGTGCGACCCTTCCCAGGGGAAGTGTTTTTTTAAAAGAAAACAAAATAAACAAAAACGTCTAAAAAAAACATGCGATTTAGGGGGGGCAACCATAGGGACAAAAAAACGGCCATGTTTTTAATTCGGCAAAAAAAACACCTGTTACAAAAAAAAAAAACTCAGGGGGGGGGGGGGACCATCCTTAGAGGGCCTTCTGGTTCAGCCCGGGGGCGGGGGAAAAACTGGTTGGGGAGGCCGGTTTACATTGGTCTTAAACAAAAATCGAAAGCACTGTTGTGAAACCCTGGGGCCACTGCTTCACCCTAAACCCCACAAACCATCACACGAACGGCGTTGTCCAAAAGCAATGAGGCCTTTTTTTAGGCTTTTAGACTTCTGTATAAAATGTATCGGGGGGAATGGGTTTTTTTACGCTTTCGCGGCGAAAAAAACAAAAACCATTTTTTCAAGAACTTCTGCTAACGACGTTCCTAGTTCCCCAAAAAAAAAACCCCATCGTTCTCCGCGGGGAGTCTCCTCTTTTTTATGGATGTCTTTATGGGGGGACCGGGAATCAGGTTTTATGGGAGGGCAAACGGATAGCGTTTCCTTAACAAAAAACGGCTACCTCTCCGCGATCGGGCCCTCTGGTTTAACCCCATCGTTAAAAAAAAAAAA